>JAWZTD010016844.1:0-16201 GCA_035221335.1 Echites panduratus | reverse complement strand
GAAGAGAAGAGGATGGGTGATTATCATAAAACATAATATTAATAATAATAATAATAATAATAATAATAATAATAATAGGAGAAGAAAGGAAAAAAAGAAAAAAATATTATTAAAAAAAGAGGAATATAAAAAAAAGATTTTTCAGAGAAAATATTGTTTAGACTAAACAAATGAAAAACCCCAATTGTGGAATTTATTATGCTGCTTTCAGAAAGGCAAGAAAGCTTCTCAAAATGTAAGATGACAATACTATCATTACCGGAAATAGAAGAGAAGTGGAGGAATGATTATCATAAAATAATAATAATAATATTAAGAGAAAAAAAAGGGAAAAAAGAGGCCGACGATATTATCCGTACACATAACCCATTTTTATATAATGTATAATAATAAAACAACTCTGCCCGTGATATTGAATAATTGTATTTAACCATATATTTATTATATTATATGACGTACAATTATGAGGGAAAATTGCAGAATTCAATATCTAAAATTTTTTTTTTTTTTAAAAAACTTGTTCTCTTTTTAAAATATTTTATTTATTTTTTGGTGGTAAAATTTGACAAAGTCAATATATTTTCTTCCACTACTGTCTTACATTCGTTTTTCTCCACCATTTTTTAACCTCAATTGATAAAAATAAAGTCACAACCTCAGATCAAAATAATCTATAAAAAAAAAAAAGACGCGTAAAAGAATATCCAAAACAGATCCACAAGTGTACGAAACGGTCCTAAATAGAACAAAATTATATGATTCTAAAGTTTTTTCTCATTCCCAATCGAGACAATTAATAGAGTGGAAATTTCGTGTCGAATCTCTCATTTGTAATCCAATCCTTGTGATATTAGTAAAAATTTAATACGTATTCTTAAAAAATCAAGTATTTATAATGTTTAGAATTTAATATTTAAAATATAATAATTAAATGTTACAAATAAAAATTTTATTAATATTTTATTAATATAATAGGAAGTAACATACGAACATAGAACATAGGAGATATGGAGCCTCGAAATTTCTGACCAGAACTATCCGATACATAAATTAAATATAGAAATAATGTTGAGTTTGGTTCACTAGAATTCAATTAATAAAGAATATAATTGATAGGGAATGGAATACATGAGGAATATAATAGAACTGCTGATGATTCATTCTTTGTTTGGTTGAATGAAAAAGGAAAGAGGAGATTTTTGGAATACGAAAGTATTATAATGTTATTAGAAAAATATATATATTTAAAAAATAAAAAATTCATAAAAAATTATTTCAATGTATTTATATATATATGAAATAAGTGAAATTTTTTTAAAAATTGAAATTTTATAAAATTTACATAATAGAAAATATAATAAGAAGATTTCATTGTAAAAAATTATTACTAAAAATATACATAAAAAAAATTATCAAATGCCTCAATTGTAATAAAATGTAGTTATAAGTATTTTTAGATGTATAATTGGTAGTTTTCGTATTATTTGAGGTATGGAATACAATTCCTTACTTTTAGAAAGGAAATACTATTCGTATAAATCAAGAATAGCTATTCGATTAACATGCTCATTCTTTATCTAAAAATACAACCAAACAAAGGAATACTAATTCCTTGGAATCGATCGTGAATGCAATCACAATTCTTATGAACTGAACATCTCATAAAGGGTTTTCATCGATTGAGAGTCTATTCTAAAGTTATTTGCTCATTCGATTGAGAGTCTATTCAAAAGTTATTGGTTCATGAAGGGGAGTGGAAAGTTCAAGGGTTCAATTTACTTTCTATAATTAGAGTAATTTTATTTTGATTTTATATAGTATGAGTAGAGAGAACTACGTTACAAAAACTTACTCGATTCTAAAGTTATTGGTTCATGAAGGGGAGTAGAAAGTTTAGGGGTTCAATTTACTTTCTATAATGGGAATAATTTTATTTTGATTTTATATAGTATGAGTAGAGAGAACTACGTTACAAAATCTTACTCGTTTTTACTTATTTAGGAAAGTAGAATATTTGATTAAATTGACTATTATTTGGTTACTAAGATGAAATAAAATAATAAGGATATAAAAATTAGGATTAAAATTTCATGTTTCTACGATGGAGTATTCGCACAATCATTCCAACATGGGAAAGGAAGAAAATCTAGGCAAAGATCAATCCCCATACATTGACATCTTACCAAATTAAAATGAATGTTTAGATGACTTTGGCATTTACTTTTCTTTATTTTTCCCCTTCCACTTTTCTCCCCAAACAAATACACAATCAGAGTATATAATAGAAGGATCGATAGTCAAATCTTGCTAGTTTAGTTATGTCTTTCTAACTTGATGATTAATAGCACTTGAGAGCAAAAAGTTTTGAATTTATTCCACGATAATAAAAGTAAATGGAGAACTACTATTGATTATAGTCAATATAAGGAATCATAGGAAAGGAATTGATAAAATATATACATATATATATATATATATTGATAGAAATATATGCAACTCCCTTTTTTCCTTTTCAAGTACTATTAATAAGCACAATTAATAATTACGTTCCTTTGTTTCTACTTATAAGTCACTTATAGGAATTTTTTATATATTAAGGTATAGTTGTTTTTTTCTTAAATGTCTCGATAGAGAAGACTATTCTTAAATAAAGAGAGAAAGATATTTTTTTCAAGAGAATGCATAATATTGAGAAAAAAAAGATTAAAATTATCCATTAAACTACTCAAATGACTTATAAATAAAAGAAGACGAAGTATAATTGATTAAATATTTTTATTTCTTAATATTTATTATTATTACTATATACACAAGTATTATAATTTAAAATTCGTTGAGAAAGAAAACAACGTTAAAAATAAATATTTCTTTATTTATTTATAAAAGGAAAAATAGTGATTTATGTATATAAACTATGTACAATTCACTCATAATATTCGTATACTTTATTTTCATTTATTTATTTAGATAATGAATTTATGTATATTTATTTCTATCCCACATCTACTCCCAAGGCTGAATCATATCACTTTTTTCAAGTGAGACACATGTACTTGTTGTTTGAGGACAAAATAATCATTTTAAGTCTGTTTTAACTAGAAAATAACAATAAAAATTTGAAAAATTTCTTTTGTGAATTCTAATGAATATGGTTAATTTAATACAGGTGATAAATTTCAGTGTTATTTTCAAAATGGGAATAAGGAATATTATTTATTGAATTATTAAAATGACTTATAATTAAAAACAGAGGAAGTATAATTCATGATTAATTGTTTTTAGTTTTTAAAATTATTAATTATTTTACTATATTTACACATGTAGTATAATTTAAAAAGAGTGGACGAAGAGGACAACGTTAAAAATAAATATTTCTTTCTTGGGTTATAAAAGTATAAGAATTAAACAATAAGTTCAAATCTTACCTTCAGATCCTTATCTTCGAAGTGGAATATTGCTCACATTTTTGAAAAGAAATGAGTCAACTTGCATTATACTCTATTTTTTTTCCCACTACATAAAATTAAATAAATTAAAAAAAACCGAAGAAATCCAAAACCAGCTTTTGGACACTAATTAATTAAGGCCGGACCACGTCAGTGGACAGTTGGTGGGACCGAGGAATCTCCTCACATTCCCACACACTACAAGAGGAAATTCAAATTCATGTGCACGTCAATATCGCGTTGGACAACAAATAGGATATATATATATATATATATATATACATTTATATTTTTTTCCCTTTTTTTTTTTTCAAATGGTTCATACCTTTGGTTTCAAAAGTGGGATCATGCCCAACTTATGTAATCATTGAAAAGTTTAAAATTTTTAAAAATAAAAAGGAAAAAATTGATTTATTTTTTAAAAAATAATTCATCAACAAAAAAAAAGGAATATCAACCATTCAAATTTAAATATTTTTATTTTTATTTTAGATTATTTAAAATTAAATATTAATTTTTATTTTTTTAAAAATCCATATTTTTTAATATATAAACTCTTTAACAACCTTTTAATTTTAAAATTTACATTCATCGGCACAAAGTCTTACCAATAAATACTTTAATAAGAAGTATAAATTAGTAAATTTATGAAAGTGAAATGTATTCCCTTATTTTTAAATTAAGTCAAAATAAAAAATTATATTATAAATAGAGAGGTTTTTATTTTTATTTATTTATTATTATTTTAGTAATGAATCAGAATCATGCACCTACCTTAACAATACCGCTAGTAGCTGTAAATTCAGCAAGGTTAGAATTTACAGTAAGATCGAGTTGAATTTACGATCTGCGTTATGCAGACTGTACCTCAAAACCACTTAAGGGTGTGGAGAGAGTTTTATTTAAATATATATATATATATATTATAAGTAAATATAAATATTATAGAGTGCATAAGTGCATTATACATAGAGTGGTCTTTAACCGCCAACTTTTTTTTATTTGAAAAAAAATGATTTAAGTCAAGTATCCCTACTATTTAGTTTATAAAACATATATAAATTTTTTTATATAAGATTTTATTTATTTCTTTTTTAAAAAATTGATTTAAATTTTGACGATTAAAGATTTAACAGTACATTACATATAAAGTACATATTCTACAACATTACCTAAAATATATATATATATATATGTATATATCTATAATATATGGGTGATAATACTATAAAGTGCATCAATGCACTCCATATAGAATACACATAAATTCACATGATCAATAAAAAATCATTCTATTGCATTTTTCTATAAATATATACGTATTATTTTTTTTTTCATTTAGTGTATTTACTAGCTTTTCGTAATAATTTACGCTGCAAGTTGGAATGTTGGAGCTGAAAGTGGGAGACTCGAAGAAATAGTCTACACACTTGCATGTTACACGCCAACCCACTAACCAAGAGTATCATATATTAATATTACAATATGTACTCCAATTGTAACCACCCCCCCCCCCCCCCCCCCGCCCCCCCCCCAAAAAAAAAAAAAAAAACACCAGTAATTCACACCCAAAAGAAATAGGCTAAATTAAAATTAATAATCAATTTTTTAAAGTAAAAAAATACATGTGAGGGTGTTAAAATTTTAATCGATATTCAAAATTAAATAAATCTAAATGGAATAAATATTTTCTCAGAGTCTAAATAGAATATAACTCAATACTGAAAATTTTACATGGCACCACAATCTAAAAATAAACCATTTGAAATAGCTAGCTAATCACCAAGCTGGCAGACGGGTTATCAGTTTAAAGCTTGTTTATTTATTTATTTTAAGAACATACTCAAGGGGAGGTTTTTTTTTTTCCCTAAACATTTGACATGGTGAGAATATTTATTTTGGTGATTGAAAATCTTGTTTATTTTGGTTATATTTATTTGTTGGGCATCATATGATCTGTCTTGGAAGGATATTATTGAAGAAAGGATACGTTTCTGCATTATTTTTGTGCAGAGTAAAACATAGCTAAAAGAGGAGATTGTTCGATCAAACTTGGGTTACGTTATAACTGGACTCGGAGATAGCATTACTTATTTGACAGGCTCCTTAATTCAAGCCCAACGAAACTTTCTAAGCCTTATTTATTTGATCAAACTTGAATATTATCCAAAAATCCTGATTGTATTTGTAATGCGTTTGACCTATTATTATTATTATTATTATTATTATTTCTTCTTTTTTTTTTGTATGTATAATATATCATATTTTATCTATATATTCGGAGGTGAGTTATTACATTCGTTTAGATCAATTGTTCTCCATATAGTCGCGTTGCATTGTTCATTCATTCTAGGTTAGTTTACCTTTCTTCATTCCTCTTTGCTTTCATATTTATCATCAGCTTTGCTTTCATGTTCTCTTTTGAATTTTGTTGTTTTGACAATTTTTTTTTTTACTTGTGTTCTGTGTTTCTACTCAGTTCAGGCTTCTATGTTTTTTGTTGCTACCCAACACTTAAAAATATGTATGTTTTTTAGTGAATAAAAAAATTTGTATCCCAACACTTAAAATATGTATGTTTTTTAGTGAATAAAAAAATATGTATTTCTTTTAGGCTCTTGGTTTGGTTATGCTTAGAAAATATGTTTGTGATCAGCTTTGGTTTGCGGTATTATGTTTACTGTTTTCTTGTTTTTTTTTTTCCCTTGCTTTCTTTATTCCTACCCAACAGTTAAATATGTATTTTTTTGTCTTTTAAGCTCTTGGTTTTGTCTTTCCATCAATTCTTTTCTTTCGCGGTTTGGTGTCCTTGTCTGCAAGGTGCATTTCATGTTTCTTCTGTTGTGCTATTCTTATTGCTTTGTTTGGGAAAATATTTTCCCCTGTACGCTTTAGGAAGGCATGCAATAATAATACTTTTGTCCCTATTCTCATTGCTTTGTTCAGGATTTTCAATCATGCTTCTTCAGGAAGACAAACAATAATAATATTTCTGTCACTATTCTTGTTGCTTTCTTCTGGAAAATTTTTCTTCTTCTTCTTCTTTTCCTTACCAATAAGAAATAAAGGAAAGAAGAAGAATTTTAGTTAAAAGGTTGCATTCTGCTAAAAAAAAGAAAAAAATGAAAGAAGAATGGCGAGTTGCCAATGAATCTGTTTAGGAAGTATGAGCCTCTTTGATTTGTTAGGAAATTTTTTATCTCTTCCTTGGGAAAGGAAAAAGAAAGAAAAATAATAATATTAATATAATATAAGAGAGAAAGAGAAGACGAGGAGAGAAAAAAGAAAAGAAAAGAAAAATTCCAAAATGATAAGATGGAAGATTCCGTCTTGAATTTCCTTCGGGAAATGCTTCCCCCATTCGGGGAATTGACGAAGAAGCACAATAATAATATTAATATAAAAAGAAAAAGAAAAGAGTAAGAAAAAAAAGAAGCAACATAATAATGTTAACATAAGAGAATAAGTTAAGAGGAGGAAAAAGAACAAAAATTAAGAAGGCAAAAGAGAAAGAAGAAGAATTTCCGTAAAAGGGCTTCCTTCGAGAAAAAAAAATTGTAAGAAAAATAAGGAAAAGAAGATTTTAATATTCAGGAAATGTTCCTGTTGTCTTCGGATATGGAAAAATCAAAGAAAAAATATATAAAAAAAAGATAAGAGGAAGAAAATAAAAAAGAAACGAAAAGAAGAATAAGAAGAAAGATTTCCTCTTGAATTTCTTCAGGAAATGTTTTTCTCTTCTTCGGGAAACCAACAATGAAACGAAATTACAATATTATTATTAATATAAGAGAAAAAAAGAGGAAGAGAAAAAAAAAGGATAAGGTTAAAGAGGAAGAAGAAGAATTTCAGTTAAAGAGTTACATTCCACAAAAGAAAGCTGGTAGAACAATTGGAAGAAGAAAAATTTCCTCTTCAATTTATTCAGTAAATGTTTCTTGTTTCATTCGGGAAACGAACAAAGAAGCAAAATAAGGAAATTAATATAAAAACAAAGACAAAAGCGGAAGAAAAAAAATTAAAGGCACGGGGAAAAATAGGTGGAAGAAGAATTTCAGTTAAAAGGTTTTCTTTTTTTTTTCAGGAAAATTTTTCCTCTTTTTCTTTTCGAAACGAAGGAAGAAGGAAAACAAGAAGAACAAGAAAAAAACCAATAAAAGGATTGCATTTCACAAAAAAAAGGAAGCGAGGAAAGATTTCCTCTTTAATTTATTCAGGAAATGCTAATTTTCCTTTCAAGAAAGGAACGAAGAAGAAAAATAAGAAATTTAATGTGAAGAAAATAAATAAAGACAGAAGGAAAAAGAGGAAGAAGAAGAATTTCAATTAAAAAGGTTTTTTTTTGTTCAGGAAAATTGGTTTCTTCTTCTTCCCGAAAGGAAGGAAGAAGGAAAACAAGAAGAACAAGAAAAATTCCAATAAAAGGATTGCGTTTCAAAAAAAAAAAAAAAGAAAAAAGAAAAGAGGAAAGATTTCCTCTTAAAATTATTTAGGAAATGCTATTTTCTCCTTTTTGGAAAGGAACAAAGAAGCAAAATAATAATATTAATAATATAAAATAAAACGGAAAAGAAGAAGGGAAGAAAAAATAAAAGTCGAAGAAAAAACAGGAACAAGAAGACTAAAGATTTAAATTAAAATGTTAGATTCCACATAAGAAACTTGAAACAAAAATTAGAAGAGGTGTTCCCGTTGAATTTGTTCAGGAAATTATTATGCTTCTCGTTCGAGAAAAGAAAAAAGAAGCAAAACAATAATATTAATAATATTAATATAAGATAAAAGGAAAAGAGGGAGGGAAAAAAAAGAATAGTGAAGGAAAAACAGGAAAAATAGATGAATTTCCTAAAGAGAAGAAGAAGAAGAATTTTGTTGTTGCAGGTTTTTGATTTTTTTTGCCTCTTTGCTTCTTTTTTTTGTGCCGATTTTGTGCTGTTTTCTTTTGTTGATGTTCTTTTCTTTTTTTTCATAATATTATTATTACTTTATTCTTGTATAAGCTTCCCTTTTTCAGCTTTTCTCTTACCTATCTATTAAATTATATTATATTAGAAAATTTTGTTTTTGAGAGGTCTTCTGGCATGTTTGCTGTTTTTGCTCTGAGTAGATTATAAAGCCTTAGTCGTGAGATGGATAAAACTGCAAGGCGTTGTTAGCGTTACACTGAAATGGCTCTTAACAAAAAGGCTGAGTTAATTCGCGGCAGGAGGGAGGCTCAAGCTCAAAGAAAATAATCCCGGGTCCCTCTTCGTCATCTACTAGCCAGTCAGAATCAGCCCATAATTCAGATCAAGCAATTTTGCAACATGTTGATGCTTTGGGAACAACAGGCGAATAAGTTTTCTTGCTGTCATAATGAATCAGCAGTTGAACAATTAACTTTTGCTTCTCGTCAAAGTACTGATTAGGCCTCTTGTTTGCTTGTCCAGAGCATATCTCGTAGGTCTTCGACTTCTCATTTTCATAGAGTTCGGAAAATTCCAGCCGAAACATTGGTTCTTCCTGAAGCTCCAGATTGTCAATTTTGTGGGGCAATCCGCTTCCATTTAGAGCCTTCAAACTTTTGCTACTCAGAGGGAGAAGTATCGCTTTCTTCTCCACCAATACCTTATTCTCTTAAGAGGTATTTTATTGAGGCTGATAAGGAAAGTGAGCATTTCCGAAGAAACATGCGAACTTATAACAACAATTTCACTTTTACTTCCCTAGGTGCAAAATATGATTGTGAATTGACACGGAATAGCAGGGGTGTCTATACTTTTCGTGCGCAGGGTCATATTTATCACTTCCTGGATGGTTTGCTTATTGCAAATGATAAACTAACTGGAATTCAGTTATACTTTTTTGACAAAGAAGAAGAACTTGCACGAAGAGTTGGCTCTTCAACAAAGTTGTGCAAAAGTATTGTGAAGCATCTCATGTGCATCCTTTCTGATAATCCTTATAGCAGATTCTTCAAGGATCTGCTCGATGTTCCAGACTTAAAATCCATTAATATTATGTTTAATTGCTACCCCGGTTTAAACCAAAGAGTGTATAACTTGCCTACCGTGTCTCTAGTAGTTGCTATATTTATTGAATCTGAAAATGATTAAGCTGAAAAAAGTCCCTACATCTAGGTCTATAGCCATTCGAACATGAGCCATAAGATTCATCATTATTATACATGATATGATCCTTTGTAGTATCCTTTTTTGTTCCCTCAAGGTGAACCTGGATGGCATGTTAATATTCATAGAGTGGGGAATCTTAATGAAAGAAAGCGAGCTGATATGTGTGAAGATGAACCTTTTATTGATCTAACCATGGCAAATACTTCTGCTAAAGTTATATTGCAGGAACAAAGGGGTAAGTCTACTCGTTGTGCTTCTTTTGACATTCCATACTTTTTCTTTCTTTAGGAATATTCTTCGTTTTTATTCATTCTTGTTGGCTCTTCTGAAATCACTACTTCAACAACTGTTGAACACTGGAAGAAACAGTAAAGCAATGTCACAGCCAGGGAGTATTACTGTTATAAATTGCAGATTAGAAGACAGGATGAGTCTATGCTGCTACACAGTCTTAGATTAATGCAGCATTATGTAGTTGACATGTATATAAAAGTCAAGACCACCAGACTAGACTTCCATAGAAGGAAAGAGAATGACATTCGAAGAGAAATGCTACAGGGAATATTGGATAGTGTTTCTACGGGCCAAGTAGAATTAGATAAGATTGGTCGTCGAGTCATATTGATAGCTTCCTTCGTGGGTGGTCCAATGGATTTGTGTAGTAGGTACTTAGATGCGATGGCATTGGTGCAAAAGTATGGAAAGCCTGACATTTTTGTTACCATGACTTGTAATACAGCATGGAAAGAAATTCAATTGAATATGAAATTCTCAGAAAAACCATAGGATCCCAGATCTTTTGGAGAGAGTATTTCGGGCAAAGTTTGAGCTTCCAAAATCAGAGATTATTAAGAAGAAATTTTTTGGTGAAGTTGCTGCTTATTTGTACGTAATTGAATTTCATAAAAAAAATTTCATCATGCTCATATGATGTTGATTTTGAAGCCTCAATCGAAATCTCTTAACCTAGAAGCTTGTGACAAAATTATATCTTCTGAGTTGCCTGATATTATTGAAGAACCTTTTCTACACTCATTTGTTGTGAAACACATGATGCATGGTCCTTGTGGAGATCTGAATAAGAACTGTCCTTGTATGACAGATGGAAAATGTAAAAATCATTATCCTAAGGATTTCGGTGACCAAACAAAGCATGTTGAGGATAGCTATCCACATTACCACAGAAGAGATGACGGGATAGAGGTCACGGTTCAGTGTGTTGTGTTGAATAATCAATGGGTTGTAACTTATAATCCATATTTTCTTTCTATTTTTGATTGCTATATGAATGTAGAGATTTGCTCTACTATAAAGCTTGTAAATTATTTATATAAGTATGTATACAGGGGTCATGATCTTGTAAACTTCTGCATTATGGGACTTGATGATGCTGCTAACATTGACGAGATTAAAGAGTTCCAAGATGGTAGATGGATATCAACTCCCAAAGCCTTATGAACTCATTTGATTCAACTTCCAGGGAACTGAACTGTTTGTATAGAGAATTTCCTGAACACTTCGTATAAAATTCAGGTAAAAAATAATGGTCTTAAAGGCAACGACAGTATGTTATTGGCAGAATGGTTACAGTTAGTCCAAATGAAGGTGAGAATTATTATCTTCGACTACTTCTTTTGCATGTTCGGGCGCCAACCTCTTTTGAATGTCTATTAACTGTTTGAAATTAGAAACTGGACTCTTTTAGAGAAGCAGCTCTTCATCTTGGTCTCTTACAGCTTGACTCATACATGAAAGATACTCTTGAAGAAGCTGCTGCTTTCCAAATGCCTTCATCTCTAAGATCATTATTTGCTCTCCTACTTGTTTATTGTTCTCCTGACGATCTCAAGATGCTCTTCCACAATTTCGAAGCTCATCTTTCTAGCTATTACTGTCATTTTGAGCTTACCAATAGAAAAAGAGATGAAGAAATTAGGCGTAGGGTGTTATTGGATATTAACAAGTCTCTTAAGCATATGGGAAAAAGTGTCACAGACTTTCATTTAGTTTCCAATGACCTTTTGCTTTAGCATCATGAGAAAATTACAAAGGAAATTGAAACTGAGAGAAATTCTGAGGTATCAACTGAGGACTTTCTCATATATAACAAGTTGAATTGTGGTCAAAGACCAGCATATGATCAAATTCTAGCGTCAGTTTTTCTACTGAAGGTTAGGCATTTTTTGTTGATGGTCCTGGTGGAATAGGGAAAACAATTCTATATCGATCTTTGTTAGCCACCTTAAGATCACAGGGTTATGTGGCATTAGCCTTTACAACATCAGGTGTTGTAGCATCTATACTTCCTGGTTGCAAAACTGCTCATTCTAGATTCAAAATACCTCTTGATCTCTCAGAGAATAAGGTGGTCAATTAAGTAAACAGAGTAGCACTGCAAAGCTGATTGTGGAGGCCAAACTAATCTTATGGGATGAAGCTTCGATGGCAAAGAAAGAAAGCATCGAAGCTTTCGATGACTTACTTAAAGATACATTGGAATCTGATAAACCGTTTGGGGGGAAATAATGCATCCAGGGAGAATAGATTTAGTCAAGTCCTGTTAATTCCAACCTATCGACATTCATGAAAAAACTGGTTCTAACAGAAAATACGGTTGCAATATTAGATCCAGGCTTCGCCAAGTTTTTATTACACTTTGGGGAAGGGATTGAGACTACAGATGATGATTCTCAGAAATGTTTACCCAGGGATATAGTCATTCATTATTTAAATGCTGAGGACTCCCTTAACAGCTTAGATTACTAGATGTCTAAAGATTTCGATTAAGTAAATAAATTTTCTTTTACCATTACCAAAAACACCTTCTTTTAGGTTTCAAAACTGTGTATTGATTAATCCTTGTTCGTCTTTTTCTTATAAATAAGCTTCTTCAGTGTGTTTTCCCAGAGATTTCTCTTTATTATGATGAGCCATATAAAATGATCAACTAATGTATTCTTTCTACTAAGAATGATTCTGTTCATGAGCTCAACAATATTATGATCAGGAGATTCCTTTGGACACTATGTGTCTATGCTAGCAAGGACAAAACCGTTGATGAACGTTACTAGGGAGACTATGAAGATTTCCTCAATTCCCAAAATCCAAGGGGCCTGCCACCTCATAAGTTACTGTCGAAAGAGAGCTGCCCTCTAATTCTTCTAAGAAATTTGAATTCAATGGAAGGCTTGTGTAATGGTGCGCTCCTCATAAGCCGGGAATTAAGAGAGTACTGCCTCTGTGCAGAGATTGCATTCGGTCAACATACTGGAAAACGAGTTATGCTCCCAAGAATACTTCTTTAGACATCCGATGGTGAATAACAAGGAATTAACTTCATAAGAACACAGTTCCCTGTGCATTTATGCTTTGCAATGACAATCAACAAATCATAGGGCCAAACACTGGATAATGCTGGAATCTATTTACATGAACCAGTCTTTTCTCGTGGTCATCTTTATGTAGCTTTATCAAGAGCAAGAACCTGAGATGCAGTTAAGGTTTTGATTGTTCCTGCAACATATGCTGGCTTGAAAAATGACTGCAAAACACGAAATGTTGTTTTCGAAGAGGTCTTGCGGATGGTAAATAATACAGTTTCTCCTCTTGAAATAAAATATAATTAGTCTCTCATAATTTTTGTTCTAAAATTTTGATTGCTTTGTTTTTGTCTTATTTAGAGTCTTTGTCATTTAAATGTTCAATGGCTGGCATTCTCGCTATCAAAGATATCAGGCTTGGGATGAGAGAATGATCTTGCAAATATCTTCTTCCTTGGAGCCATTAAAGAACTGCAAAAATTTGTCTTTGTGGATGCTGAGCTTTATTTCTGCCACATTTTATTATCGTCTTGCTCATCTTTATTGTTTAGCTTTGCTTAATGCCACAATTAGAAAGAGTGCGGTCTAACCAAGTTGTCTTTCACAATATTGTTAGAATTCAAGAGTTGAAACACATCGTGTTTAATGGAGATATTATAACAATGAGCTTTTGTCTTCAGCCTTACAAGAAATATTTGATCTCTAATGCTGGAGTCCTATATATTCTACTGAACACTATAATTTAGCATCTTCTTTGCCATTGTTAATTGAGCTTCTTAGTGGCCAACTTAGTTTTATGTATCTTTTCGGAACAATATCTAGAGGCAACATATTATCTAAGAAATTTTCTAGATTACTACATGTACAGCTCTTGACAAGCAACATAATAAATGAGTTTGAAGCTTAGAGGGTAGAACTAAGAAAAGACTTCAACTACTGAGATGAATCACAAGCTTTCTACCACTAAGAAAAAATAATTATTTTAAGTTACAATTTATTTTACCCTGGCCTATCTTTAATAACATTACCAAATCTCTGTAACACCATTTAATGAATCAACCACTGTCCATTATTACTTAGCTATTCCTCACCACTCATATGTAAAACATATATATTATTATTCCTATAATACTGTCTATTTTATCCAGAAGCAACCATGCAAAGCTCTTCGGGATCAAATAATGTGTCTCGAGATCTGTTTTGTCCTAGCAATACACAACTTAATGATGAATCTATAGCTTGTTCGTTTTTCCTCAAATTCAGCAACAAGATAGAGGTTTTGCCCAATGAATTCGTTTACTCCTTGTTCTCCACAACCAAAGTAGCATAACACTGAGAGAAGACTACAAAACATGGACTGCTGAGGTTGGTGAAGACTTCTATGGACAAGGATGAAGTGACTTCTGTAGTGATAATATAGTCAAAACATCAGAGATGCTGCTGCTCAGATATGCTAGAAATTTAATCTTCGATGTCATGCATTTTTCAGAATTGGAAAAACAAAACTACATGCCTTGGAGAACATCTCGTCCTCCCCTGCTGCAAAAAAGAACCATTTGTGCTTCTTATAGGTAAAAGAATCTTTCATTAAGAGTTTTTATCTATCTAATGTACACTTAAGTAAATTCTTAATCATTTCTATCTTATTTAGTTTATCAGGTTATAACGCAAAGAGTATGTTCGTCATTGAAATCGGACATGCCTCAGGAGAAGTGTGATTTATCATCTTTCTATCAAGTGTTTACAAAAAAGAATCAACATAAGTTTGAGAGTTTAAGAATTTGTTATTACCATACAAAATCTTTTACACTTCAGTTCTGATGATTCCTTGCATTTTCTATTGCAACTAGAAAATCCCAAGATTTGCAAGACTGAGCATAGACTCTTATCAAAGTGGAACAATAAGTTTGAGAACCGGAAAGAAGATGCTCGAGATCGGGTTTCATGTTCGGCTATTGACCGAAAATTGAAACACATTTGTTGTTGAATATCAGCTGAGCTTTGGTGAGACACTACTATTTATTCCTGAACGATTTGGCATCTTCAATGTGCAAATCTTTTCACATGGAGTCGAATAAACTTTTCCTTGGTACAATTATTATTATTTGTATTCTCTTATCAAGATTTCTTAAGCAGATAAATGCTTCCACATAACTATGATAGATTACTTATTTTCTCATTCAATTAAAGACTAATTATCATAACCGTTCAATTAAATATAACAAGCATAATATATTTTAAAAAAATTTTATTTTTCTTCCAAGAGGCAATCACTCAAAAAAAAAAAAAAAAACAATTCCTAACACTTTACAATCAGGTATGATATAGAAAACACCAAATAAGCATCTCTCATCTCACATGTGCCTCACATGATAATTTTTTTCACATCGTTTTTTTCCCCTTCTTGGTAAATAATATATATTTTCTTCCGCTATTTCTTGATGTAAATAAGATTCTTTTTTTTCTCTTGGTTTTTTCCCCCACATTTTTAATATTTTATCCTGTTTTTCTTCCTTGTTCACTTTTCCCCTTCTCTCTCTTCCCCCCTTTGTTATTACTATTATTATCTATATATGTATTAGTATACATATATAGGTCAGGTCACATCATCTTCCTCCCTCAGCTATAGTTTCCTTTTTGAGATGCAAAAAACTCCAAACTTTGGTACGTGGACTGCTTCTCTGCCAGTATAATATATATAATAAGTATAAATGTTATACAAATACACATATATAGGTCAGGTCACATCATCTTCCTCCTTCAACTATAGTTTCCTTTCTGAGGTTCAAAAATCTCCCAATTTTAGCATGTGGACTGCTTCTCACATAGCATAATAAATATAACAAGTATAAATGTTATGAGCTATATATGTTATGATAATGTATGTGTATATAAGAGAGTCCTCGTTGTAGGGAGATAGAACTGGGCCACATAGTGATTGTTCTCTAAATGTACTATCAAAGAAAAGAGAACTAGTATCGCTGTTGCTAAGGCGTGGACACATCCCTATGACATGAGTATGGGTTGGTAGTCTGGCGAAGTTAGGTCTTTGTACCTTAACATAACATGGGTGAGGTTTCTTGTATATGAGACCAATAGCCATTTATGTTAGGTATATTGATTTAGTTAGTTAAGACAGACCTATACAAGAGGGTCTCTATGCCATCTCATTTATAAGATGGATTAATCGCTCCCTTGTGGATTGTTCAAGTTAGTTCACTGAACCCAAGGCCTTGGTAGTAGTCTTCAGTACTGAATATTCTTTCAGTGAATATTCATGTGAACTTAACAAATTGAACAAGATACCGAAGGATGGTAGATG
>JAWZTD010016835.1:6876-20931 GCA_035221335.1 Echites panduratus | reverse complement strand
AAGTATCAATCTTCAAATATTTTTTGGAAAAAAAATTAAAAGGTGGAAATAGAGAAAAGAAGGAGTTAAAAAGATTTATTTTGAGAAACATTATTGGAAAAAGTTAATTTAAAAATAAGTAAGTTTTTAGCATTTTTTTTCAAAACAAATTTTTTTAAAGATCTTATTTTAAAAAATAAATTCATCCAAACAACATCATTATAGAAGTTAAAAGGATAAATGACAATTTAAATGTTGATATTATAATTTTAATCTGTTATTTTTCAAAAAATATTTGTGAATTTTATCAATAAAGCATTTTATAACTTTCAATGTTAACTATGGATTTTTTTTAACTGACTTTAGCACCATTAATTTAATCCTTCTTTTATTTCCACATATGTTTTCGGTTAAAGAATGAAAAATCTTTCTACCATTCTTTATATAATTATAGATTTGATAAATACTTTTAACTCTTGAATAGAATATTCATACAATCTTTTATATAATGATCCATTGGTTTTAAGTCATCTCAAGGATTGATCAATAATTGGAAGAGCTTTTATCTTGTATTCTCAATCTTTCTGTTAACATTTCAGGTTACTAAATATTTTTGGAAGGATAAAATTGGTACCTCTGACCGGAAAATGCTGGTAGAAGTGGAGCTTTAGGTAACTAAAGATTTCTTGAAGGGTAAACCGGGTACTTCAGACTGGAAAGATACCAGTGGCCGTAAATCTGCGTAAAAGGACCAATAGATTAAAAACCTATTTACAAGTTAGCTTAGATGAAATTCACCAATTTTCATAGCGACAAATCTCAGCAATGCGAAAACAGTGAGGCGCTCCCATCTGCAAACTGAATTTTAAATCCTTTGCCGGTGCACCTGCGACTTGGTATTTGGAGACGACGGACGGAGAGCAAGAACGGGGGAACGAAAGGGCAGACGGATGACGACCATTAGAAGATTTTGCTGCAACGACTTACTCAGATTCGCAGCTGTGAATCTCGACCATCTCACTGAAACCGTAACTATCTCTTTCACTTTAGAATATTCCTAACTATCTTTTCGAGGTTTATTTGAATTCCTTTTGGAAATTTCCCGGTGGTATAAAATTTCTATGATTTCTCGGTGGGTTTTGGATACATGTGTGGAAACTTCTTATATTTGCACCGCTAATTTGGTCTTTGTTACCAGTTCAACATGTCATTCTACATGACCTACTTGGCAAGGTGGCCGGACTATTTCCACGTGGCTGAAGCCCCGGGCGGGAAAGTCATGGGTTACAGTGAGTCGATTTTTCAATTTGTTCCCCTTTGTTGTTAATTTATTCATTTGCCATTGGTTTGCGAATAGTTTGTTTAGTATGTTGGCTTGAAGAGCTAGGAGTTCTTGTGAGTTCTGTGTAATGCATGGCATTGAGATTGAAAACAGAACGTTATTTAGATGTCCATTTGATGAATTACGCTTTTCCATGTTATGTTTTCTGGGTAAAGATACACTGGTTTTTCATTACTCTTCCAAATTATGTTTTCCGTTGAAAATATATGCTTGGTTTTCAATTTTGAATTTGAATTTGTGGTATGCGATTAGTGGGATTAGTCAAGTGCTGGGACTGTCCAAGTTTAATGTATTTGTTGCGGATTGTACTAGGAATTGACATGTGATGAGTTTTATGCAGTTGTGTGGAGTTCATTATCTGAGACATATATCTGAATAGATGAAATAAGAATGTCTCGCAATTTTTATTTTTATTCATATAAATATATATATTTTAAAAAAACTAAGTGCAATAGTCCTCTACTTCCTTCAATTTTGAACGACCGAAGCTTGTCATTTAGCTGGTTGATTCAGGTGGATGACTGGTTCTGGAAAGGAATGATTATTCTCTCATGCTTCTCCCTCTAAAGCAGAGTTCCAATCTCAAATTTTCTACTATTGCTAGTACAGAAAGAGCAATTGAAAATGACGCTCACAGAGGAATTGAAAGTATTTCCAGGCTATCACTGCTCAATGTTCATGGCAGAGAAAACTCCAAGATAACTACTTACTAAATCTAGTCGGAGAATGCCATTTACTTGTGTTTCCAGTTACTTCATTAGAGACTTGGAACATAATATAAACATTGAAGTTCCAATTTATTTACTTATTTTTTTATATTTGATTGATGACAATTCATCTCCCTTCTTATCGTCTTTAATAAAAAAAAGTTTCAATCGGTTTACTGCTTTCATAAAAGATTCTCTTTGTTTGAAATAAGGCCATATGTTTGGAATAGAGCAGTGATTATGACTGTTAACTTTTTATATTCCAAAATTAGAGGTAGACGTAAAAGTGAGTATGTGAGCTCGGGTCATGTGCTCCTAAGACATTTTAATTCAGGAGAACTATTGAGTTATCACCTGCTTAATGATCAGATTTTGTCCTGCCTCTTTAGATTGCAATGTGATATATGAACATTTTGTAAAATTTCTTTAGCATTTTGTTGTTGACAATGTGAATCTTGCTTTGAATAGTTAATTAGAAATTTATCTTGGTGTTGCTTGCTTTTTGAAGTTGCATTGACTGCAAGATTTGATTTTTGTGCTGTCAGCTGGATGCTTCTCCCCTAAAATTAATTTACAAATTTGTAATAGAGTCTGGTTTTCTAAGGTGTGTTATACACTGACCTATGGCTTATATTTTAATTTTCAGAAGGGCATAAAGCATTAAATTTTGCCGCGGAATTTATATGAAACTTGTGTTTCAATCTTATATCAAGTTTTTGCGTAGAAGTTTCTCAATGATTCATCTCAAATGACCTTAAACTTCTAATCATTTTTTGCACCACTTTCTTTTGTTGCCTGTAATGCCAGCTGAGAATGGGTGCCAACGCTAGATTATGAATTTCTATGAGGATAATTTTTCTTCAATTCCTATCTTTGGAGTTGACAACTGGAACTGTTATTTTTTATCTGAAGTTTTGACACAACCTAATAGTTTGGGCTTTGTTGCAGTTATGGGGAAAGTTGAAGGACAAGGTGAATCTTGGCATGGACATGTGACAGCAGTAACTGTTGCTCCTGAGTACCGTAGGCAACAATTGGCCAAGAAGCTGATGAATCTGCTGGAGGATATTAGTGACAAGATGTAAGAAAAGATGGTTTCAAGATGTAAAAAGGAATTTCATTTCATGTTTTTCCGGTCATTGTTTCTTTACCAAGTTAATTTAATAACCTGATAGGGCATAGACTTAATTTTCTGGCTTTTCCTTCTTTATACCAAGGTCATTTAATACCCCTACAGGGCCTTTACTATTGAACAATTAGCAGAAAAGTGCTAACTTTATTCAGCTTCCTGTGCCCAATTGTTAGGCTTGATATTTGTCACATTAGAATATCACTGTGGTTCAGCTTATACACTGCTGTAGATTTTGGTGCCTCATTGCTCACCATTTTAGTTGGTTGTTCCCCTAAATCACCTTGTAATTTTTTTTATTCATGGTTGCTTAGAGCTATGGTGCTTAAGACGAACTCTTTTTGCAGTGATAAGGCTTATTTTGTGGACCTATTTGTCAGAGCCTCAAATTCTCCTGCCATAAAGATGTATGAGAAGGTAAGCTTCTATCATCTTCTGCTGTTTCAAGTTTCATTGGTACATTTTCCTTCAGGAATATTATTCTTAACTGTTAATTTGAGTATTATGTGCGATTTCACTACCATGATTGACTAACTGTTATCTTATTGCCTTTTATTTCAGCTTGGGTATGTAATATACAGACGGGTGCTGCGATATTACTCTGGGGAGGAGGATGGATTGGGTGAGTATCTTAATACAACAGTTGAAAAGTTTGTCTTTGCTTCTTGATGATTTGACTACTGATTTGGTCTGATTTTTATCCAATCAGATATGAGGAAAGCATTATCTCGAGATGTTGAAAAGAAGTCGATCATCCCTTTAAAGCGGCCAGTAACTCCAGATGAACTGGAGTATGATTAGCTTTCATTTGAACTTTGCCAAAAGAGCATAGTTATGCTTTTGTGTTGTTGGGATAACCATCTTTAGGATTGTGGTTGTCTGTTATATCTGTAAGATAATTTTGTAACTTGTGTACTAATTTTTCTTCTACCACCCCAGGCCTCCAGTCCTGTAAAATCAGAAAAAGGCTGAGAGAGTTAGAAGGTGTTTCCAACATTCTTATTGTGTGTTTTCTATTTATATTCACAAATTGTCATTGTTGTTCAATGCAAGATATCATGCTACTTGATTTTTCTCGTAGCTCAGATTTACACTGTCTTCATATGCTTTGTGCAATAAGACCTCGATAATGATGCAAATCAATTGCTTCATCATTTGACAGTGTCAAGCAGAGGCTTTCTGTCTTCAGGGCTTTGCCACCATTCAATATTTTACTTTTATCCTTTTATTTCATTATCACATTTAGGAGTTGAATTTTGTTTGGGTTTTCCTGTCTGCCAGTCCAGCAGAGTGTTCACTTCTTCTGATGTTTGGTTTCAACTAAATCATACTGGGTCCAGGCTTCATGAAATTTCATCCATTCGTGTGGCAGTTCAAGAGTTCTGCCAGGCTGGAAAACTCAACAGATGGATAGAAACCATGAACATGGATCCAAGACAGGTGATACACATAGGTACACTACCTTGTACTCTGTATGCCTGTTTTCTTACGCCTCATAATGAGTTTTTGGCATGCTATGTATTTATATAGATATGGCATACCAACACACTTGATTCGGTATCGAAATTGGATAGCCAGTATATACGTTTATAATCATCTATTCTCCCTTTTATATCTGCACGCAAAAGATGACAGAAAAGGTGGCAACATGATTTTCCCACACACAGATAACTTGGTGTTTGCTGTGGTTTAGTTGCTCAGATGTGTTTGCAAAATGTTGCTGTCAAGGGACTCACACTAAAACTAGTCCTGAAATAAATTGATAATCCAGCAATGCATGACCTATTGCCACATTGTCAACATAGAGTACTGCTTGGTTTGACTGAGTATTAAGGTATCTAGGGTAGAACATAGAAGAGTGGGATGTGGTTGTCTAGTGGCCATTAAGTTCTGTTGATGCGTAATTCCCGTTTTTAAGTGCATTTTTCTTCTCCTGTTTGACATGGGGCAGCACTAGCCTTGCATTACCTTTTTAACAGTAAGAGTCTGCAAAATGTACTTTACTGTACAAGTGTGCCGAAACTCCCCACCACCCACTATGAGAAAGCATCGGCCCTGGATGGGTAATGTTTCTAAAGTTCAAAGGAGATGGTGATTTCATTTATCCCATCTACTTCGCTTGGTTCTTGTTCGCCAACCAAAATCTGAGACAGTGATTTAAGGTTGCACGTGTACATGTTTTTGAGCTCAAAAACTGACCAGACACGAGAACTAGGGACAAAGGGTAGGGACCCCCTCCCGAGAGACGTTTCCGAAACAGGTAATGTGTAAGGGGCTGGGCCATTCATATTGCTTTTGGGGTTCTTTGACATTTCTATCAAACACTAAGTTTGCCTTTCTTTTATGTCCAGGCCATTTTGGCATTGCTGTGAAAATGGGGAGAGATCTCATGAGATCCTCCTTTTTTTCTAGTTATGTAGCGAATTGTATTGGATTCCCTTTTAGAATTTATTGGTTTCACATGCGTTCATTTCATTTATAGCAGCATATTTATGGCTTAGATTCCATCATCTATATTTGCCTTATGTTTGGTCTTGAGCTGTCTCTTAACAAAAATGTTTACCTTGGATGGGATCCCAAAATATCTTCTCTGCCTTAAAAAAAAAAAAAAAAAAAAAAAAATTCTTAAACACAAAACAAAACGGTTTTCCTTTAGTACATATATATATATATTCATAGAATTAAATATCATCTCTGTTGTCTGTTCCATCTAGTAGGCAAAAAATATCATGGACCCTTTATTATCTCAATCCTTTTATGGGAGAAAAAAGATTTTATCTTTATCAAGAGAGTATTTACTAAAACCCTCTTATTTTAAAAACATGTGGGTTGTTTTTTTGAATTATATTGATACTTGAGTTCTATTTTCAATTATTATGATTTTGGATACACTTGGAATCATATTGAATGTGACTTCAACAAAGTTCTCTTTTTATCTACTTCACAAAGTACAATCTCAGCCGTGGATTATTCCTTGACCGATTGCATGACGGCAACAGAATCACCATCTTGGATTTGCCTATCATCTCCACCTCATCCAGAAGGGAAAACTCATCAACTTGGTCATTTCTCATTCTATGATCTTGCCTGCCATTATCGAATGTAGAGAGAGACAGAGAGAGAGCCAACTCAAACAACCTGTACATATTCTTGGCAATGAGCAACCATAATGTGCTTTGTGAAATGTGCCCACTATATCCTATGTGCTTGTACATTTAGTTAGAACCTAATCTCCCACATTCTTTCTTGACAGGACATATATCTGAATTAGGGGCGTTAAAATTTTTTTTGAAATCGGTCTAACCGATCCGATCAAATCAAACAATATCGAATTTAGTATTTTTAGTTTGGATTGGTTGAATTTAGTGTTTTTATTTTGGATTGGTTTGGTTTTGGATTAAAAGATTTTCAATACGAAAAATTGATTTGGTTACTAATTTTATATTTTCAAACTCAAATCTGTAATTATATTAATAATTTTACTTATATGAGAATTTTTAATTATTTCAATTTTTCTATCTTCTTTCTAGTTTTCTTACTTTCTCCTCTTGTTTCTTTAAATAACATTTATTAATGTGAGTGCATGACTACTCGTAAGTAACTTATAATTTGTAACAAGATAGAGTTGAATATACATACAAGCTGTACCATGCGAACCATATATTTAAATGTTGCTTTTAAGTAATTTTTGTTTTTTTATTTGTTTATTTTTTAACTAGCATTTGAATTCTTATAATTTGAATGTTGATTTTCTCCTTTAAAAGGTAGGGTTAATTTTCTCTTTCTTAGGATCATTATTTGTTTTCTACAACTCATAAGTCATGAAAAAAGAAAAACCAAAATTTGTTATCTCACCTCTAATTAGTGAAATTTTTATTAATGAAAGGATATAAAAAACAAAGGAATGCACTTGATGAGGTATCTTTATTTTATAAAAAGTAAAATAAAATTGTACTGTTTTTTTTAATATGTGAAAATTTTTATATCTAATAAAAAAATAAAAAAGTTTTAAACCAATCAAATCAAATCCAACTTTATGCAATCTGAATTAAACCAAATCAACATTAAAAGATTTGATATTTTTCAAATCGAAATATTTAGCTCTGTTTGAAAATTAGACAAAACAAAATGATACAAACCATAAAACACCCCTAATCTCAATGCTGTTGCTGATCGCATGACTGATTTCTTTAAAACTTTTGGGTAGGCATGGGTTGTCGTTGAGCCCAAAACCTTTTATTAAAGGAAAAGGTAATACAGCATCTTGTCTAGTAATCTTTAAGGTTAGTGATGCAGTCAAGGTTGATTAGCTGATTTTTCTGTTATTGAGGTCGATCAAAGCTTGATTTCGCCTTGACTCGAACCGATTTTTTTTTTTTTTAAATCAATATAATTAATTATTTATTAAATTTATATGTGTCATATATATATATATATATATAAATAAATAAATAAATAAATAGGTTTGGGCTAGATTGTAGTTCCATCGCTCAAACTCAATACGTTTAGTTAGAAACCTCATTTACACCCATTTTTCAGGTAGACTAACTTTTTTACATTAGTTTATTTGTTTCTGTTCTCAATATGTTTTTACTGTTGTCATGTTTACAAATACTAGGTGTTCAAAGTACCCTCTGAAAGAGTACTTTAGCTATATGGAAGTTGATTGTTCCAGGGTTGCAATATGCAGCATAATAGAAGCTCTTGGCTACTAGCAGAAATGTCTGCTTGATCTCAGCATCAACGTCCTCTTCTGAGGAACTACTGGAGAAGACTAGCTCGACCAGTTCTTGCATGTCCGAATTTATGGATCCGATGCTTGTCATGCCCACCATGTTAGTCCATAGGCTCTCCTCTGCATTTTTGAGCTGAAATTGACGAATTTTCTGGCAAACTTTGCTAGTGATATCCATTAGTTGTTGATACCTCGGATGAGACAGCAACTGATCCTCCTCCGATCCATATCGACCATCTGCACAGCATAGATTTAGCGTGCGCACTATGAGCTCTGCTTCCCCGTGACCATCTCTGTCACCTCCATCTTGCAAAGTTAGCAGCCACTTTGCCCACTAAATCAATTTCCCCCGCCCAGTCAAAAAAAACAGAGGCCAACCAATAGGAATGGTTTTGAAAAAACAGAGATCAAACAAAAACAAAAGAGTCAGCAACCATTTGATTTACAAACAAATAGTAGTAGTGCTGACAAATTAAGTAAATAGGAACTCACAGCATGACGCAGATGTTGATGGATGTCTCTGCCATGCGCCACTATTGCATCCAATGTGAGCTGATTTAGCGTCCCAAGTAGAGTCCATACTAGCCGTGTTTGCCTCTGCCTGCAAGCACCGCATTATTACAATTAGAGCCTTGGTTATATTCTATCCGATATTAGCATACAGCAAATGGAAGTCTACACGATGATAATGTGCCCTTTTGTTGTCTCAAGAGGTAGCTAGATAGCCCACAACGGTGTTGGTCTGTCCTTTCTGACCAGACATGGACGGTGTTACAGAGAGTATTTCGGCGCATGATCGACATTATATTTGAGTTGGATGCCTAAAACGAACTAAAAAAATGTGTCTACCTTCCGCCATTTACATAGGGCGGGCTATTGCCATGCTCGAATTCCCGCAAGAAGGCCCTTCTGTGCTCTTGGGAGGTTGCCTCACTGCTGTCAAAATAAGTTTTGATTGTCTCCATAAGCGCTGCGGTTTTGGCCCAGGCAAGCCGTTCTTTTGACCGTTCTGGTTCGAATATGCTTGCTGACGCCAGGTAATATGCTAGGAGAAGACTTCTCTCACCCAATCCTAGCTTCCCAAGACCGCAGTCCATGTACCATCTATTATTACCCATGTCAAACATTCTAGTCAAATTGGAGTCACATGTTTTGTTTAGAACTTGATAAATTAAGAGCTCTAATTAGTAATTAGCTCACTTTTGGACGAGTTTCCACTCAAGCTGATGCAGTCCCTGGCAATTACTGTAGTCTAGTTTGGCAAGTTCAAGGTAAATGTTGTTGTTAACATTTGACATCCTGCAGATCAGACAAAACGGAAAATACAATATATTATGTCAGTGTCACGTTTCACTTAACTAAAATGACAAGAGACTTTCCAGCATCCACCAATTAGTTTCACTTATTAAAGTAGTTTCAATTCTCAAGTGCAAACAAAAGAACTTTACTGCAATTCTTGCAGGGTGGAGTCTCTTCTATTTCTTTCCACGATAACGAGAAAGAAAAGATTGAACTAAAGCAGAAAAAGCCAAGAATAAGTAATTAAAAAGTTGTTTAATTAGCAGTCGCTTTCTTTTAATTATTGAGAATACAGATGTGGAGTTCATGCCATCAGCATCAGGGGAAATTTGATTAGTTCATGTCAATACTCTAGCCGTTATATCTTGTTTTATATGCGGAGCTCATTATTTTATATTTTTCCTTAGTTCTTATATATCAGATTGATTTATTTATACTCACATAACTCTATTATTTAGTTACAACAATCGATTTAAAAAAAAAATGTAGTGTTGTAATAAAATAAGAACCATAATATTTACATAAATCTAATTTTAACAAAATTAAGAGTTTATATTTTACTTATGCTCTGATAAGATAAAAATATGATAAAAAGAAGTTGTTGCCAAGGGCTTTTTAAAACATTTTGACAAAATTTTTATGTACGACTCTATCCAATGTTCTTTCTTTTTTTGTTTCCGAAGAAAATGTAAAAAGACACATGCATGAGTGGTATATAACCTGTACAATGTCTTGCCAATCCAAACATCGTCCTCTCCACCGTACTGATCCAAATAGAATCTTGTTTCCACACGAGGTAAGCTGGCGTACCATGGAACATCTAGTGCGTATCCTACCTGGAATGAATTGGCTTCTTGTGTTGAAGAATTTATATCATTATAATATAATAATTATTTAGGTGAATAGTAATTAGCACTATAGCCATACCTCCCCAGGCAAATCCTTGGTTATGATCCATTTGTCCAGAAGCTCATTGTTTGCTCTCTTTTCTTGCAAGAAGTCGGATGAGAACTTCTTGGCATCAGCAAGAATCTCCTCCCCCGGAAACATCATCTCCGAAGCCCTGTAGAGGTTGTACATTCCGGTCACCGCTTGGTTCGACTGTCCCGTGAAGCAAAAGAATTCATCACCTTTCTTGAAGTTTCGGAACACGTCTGCAAAGTGATTAATTAATTAATTATATACACTTCTGCAACATTTGTTTTCTTTATAATATTATTAATAATTAATAATAGTATATACCTGGAGAAACCAGATGACCATGCATTCGTAGAATCCTAAAGCCCATAGCTGTGTCATCAATGTCATGAACACGGGTATTTCTAGCCCAGCAGATACCGTTGTCGGTCCAATAGCTGAAAATGATTGTATTCATCAATATATAAATATAATAAATATGGATAGGAAAATGGCAAGTGTACGGTCGATGAGTGATTATGTATACCTTTGGACATAATTGACACATTCCTTAATTTCGGTCTGGAAATATCGAGAAATTCCAAGTCTTTGCAGTCGATCAACTACCCAAATGTGCTCGAATAAGTCCACAGGATAGACATTTGGAACTAATTAGCGGCAAGAATCCACAAGATTCAGTTAGCTATTTTATCCCTCATGAATAATGTGTACTGGAATAAAGCATATATAACCTATATATTTTACCTCCCCCATTGAATTTTTCAACAGTTTTGGATAGATATCCAAGACAATCAGGGTCACTAGTCTGAATGAGGGCAAAGGCAGTGGAGGATGGAGAAAACAGAAAGGAACCGTCAGCAAACTTGAGTTTCAGTAGACTTTCCCAGTTAAGTCCAGTCATTCCTTCTAGACTATGGAGTAATGTGGTCGGCACTGTTTGCAGAAGGTCCTTCGGTATCCTATCGCAAACAAAGCATGTATATAATAATCACACACACATAAAAAGGTTACTTGGGACCAATACTTCAAATTAAAGATTACGAAGATGAAGCTACTTTAGTTTTATCCCAAATATAAAAATAGTGGGGAGCAGAAATCTTGATCATTGCTATAGATTTGATTCTGCAACTATACAGACCTACATATAAATTAAATATATATATATATACACACAGACATGTGTACAAACATGCCTGCTTAGCTTTAGATTTCTCCTTTGATAAATCTCTTGCAGAATAGGATGAGAATCATCTGGAATGTCATCAATGCCCAACTTTCTGGCTATGTCAATTAGCGAAGGAAATGCTACTTCAAAACCGATGGGCATGTGCTCAATATTCTCATCTCCAAGTTTGCAGATATTCTCTCTTATGAATGATAAACCTGCAGTATATATACAGATATTAGCCAAAACTTTAGACACATATATAGACAAGTTTTAGGATGCCATCCATCAATGAAATTAAGTATATATAAATAAGGGAGCGTAATCTCAATTATATATAATATTATGTACAAACCTTTTTCTGTTTTGTCAGGATGCATGTTCCATGATTTTAATGCAACAACGCAAGCTAAGGTGTTGATGATGCGATCGTGGGCTAAAAAGATATGACTATCACCCCAGGAGCCATCGGGGAGCTGATTGTTGGCAATCCATTCAAGACTGGAAGGAAACTGAGGAGCTCCGCTTCCGGTAACCTCTTTCACAAGGGCGACCCAGGCGGTGTCGTAAGCGGATACAGTTATTTCTCCGTCATCCATGGAACGGAGCATTGATCGGATGGACTTGATATGTTTAAGCACCAACTGTTGCAAGAGAATCAAGATATTTATAGTAATAATATTATTGTTAAATAAATATAATTTTCATAATTTAATTACGAAAACAATTGAGTAGGAATAGAACAAACTACAGAGGGCTTAATTTGATCAGTTTAATTTATTTTTCGAACCTGCTGAACTGTTTCTTTTTCCACTGCCTCTTTCACAGACTCTGGCCACTTTATAATAACCGGTACGCCATTTTGGGTCAGTTCGTGCTCTTTGTATTCTGCAGTCGAACCAGAACGCGGGTCAATTTCAGTTTCTTTTTTCTTTTTTCACTGTTTTGGGGAAAGAATTAGGACTTGGATTTACATCTTATCATAGCTAATTAATCATTGGGGCTTTTTATTTAATGACGAAACACGTCATTTTCACTGATACATATAGAGATTTTCTGAAGAATTACTCACCCTCCGTACGAGGACTGGAAACAGTACTACACTGAAGTCGAAAAGTAAGGCCAAGTCCTTTTCCAGACGGCCAGATACCTACAAAAATTGGAACAGAATCAGGGAACTTCCACTGCGTATGATCAGATAAATCCATTTCGTCGCCTGTATGCAGTACTGTTCTGAGGGAACCGTACAAAATGTAAATGCCGAACTTGTGCTCCCTTCCTCACAAAAGAGAACAGGATTCAAATTCAATTCATGCTATGAAAACAAAAGAAAAAAGTTTCATCTAGAGAATTGCTTGGCCCAGTCTGAATTCTACTTTAGAAGAAACAGAGTAATAAATCATTTAGAGCTCTGAGGAATATACACAAAGAATCTGTACCAGATGCTTTTTCATTTTTAGGATCTCTTACAAATTGATCCGTTAAAAAAATTCAAAAAAACCTGGAAAATCCTTTTGAAGATTGCCTTGGAGAGAATTTAGTCATCAAATATGGTTAGAATAGATAATTGAACAGTGAATTTAATATACAAAAAAGAAAGAGCAGTTTAGATAAAGCATTTGTTGTTGTTCGTGGTGGATAAAGGAAAAGGCGAGCAATCAGTTAAGGCATACTCAACCAATACCAGCCAGAGTGCGTGACCTTTTTTCCGTTCCGAGGAAAAAGCCAGAGGAGTTTCATGATTAATAAATTAAAAATCTTACCGGTAAAATTCGTTGCCGGGAGTAATGATGGTGCAAAGCGATGACTCGTCGCCGCCGGAGAGAAGAGAAGAATCTGAGAGGCTGAAGCAGATGAAGACGACATGATGTTATCAGATGAATTTTACTTTTTTTCCTTTTTTTTCCCTCTCTGTTTGATTTGTTTAAAGAGTTTGAAAAAGATATTGGGGATACTACTATAGACGAAGGCTCAAAGAAATGGTAACAGGTTTGTGTGTATATTTATAAGGGGGAATCAGAGCTTAACATAGGAGAGGTGGAAGCAGACAGAACAACTCCCCAGGAGATTCCCGCTAATGAGTGCATGGGATCATCCAAATTGACAAATTCATGAAATTGAGGGCACTCGTGTCGTTTTCTTTTTGCCAAATAATAATATGGACCATGTTCAAGTGGATCTTTTATTTTTAAATTAATTTAAATCATACGTTGATATGATTAATTTTCTATTCGTCAACCAGTTATCTAATATCATTAATTTAAAGTGGGTAAACTTTTCATAAGCAAGTGTGGTCCAAATTCCAATTTTTGGTTTTACAATTTATTTTTCACAAATATTTACCATTTTAGAGAATTACTATAAATTTATATTTTTTTAATCGAATACTATTAGCTCGTTAAATTGTTATAGTATATAATCAATAATGATATGGAGTGCTTTTTTGTATTTAAGTTTAATCAATCTTAATTGTATATTAGATTACATGAATACCCGTAGAAATGTTTGTTCATCTACGTAATATTTTCAATATTAAATCTATCCATTATATATATGTAAGGTAATCTCATAAACTTGAAAAAACTTCAATTATTAATCCTAAAACTTGAGGCATGTCATCTCATCTATGTTCTTTTTAATTTTTGAATTTAAAAATTCAATAAATTAAGTAAAAAAATTCCAAGATAAATTAATGCACTTAACCTTTTTGGTTTCCAAAGAGTAATTAAATAATGACTTATATATATATATATATATTAAATGATGAACTTATGTAAAAAA
>JAWZTD010016826.1:0-12171 GCA_035221335.1 Echites panduratus | reverse complement strand
GGATGCTTGGAATTCCAAGATAAAGATATATTTATAGCAAAGACTCAACTGTAATTAGATTGTTCTAGGGTCTTAATCACACAAAACACCCTCAAACTTATGAAGAAAGAAGTTTAAAAACCAACAAAAACAAAGCTGATCACTGCTAGAGTATGATTGTCTGGCGCCAAAGTAAGGTTCATCAGGCACTGGCTGCTGTTCCATTTCTTCTTATCTGGCTCCAGGCAGGGCACCAGACCATGAGCCGACTTGCTTTTCTTTGGTGACCATTTTGAGCTCATTTCATGGCAGGTGTCGGCCAGCTTTGGTTCTCCTTCAAAACTTCATCATTTTAGCTCCATTCTTCATTGCTTCTTGTTGCTTTGATCCCTTATCATCTTGGATGCTTGCTTGGCTTAAAGTGAAGCTTTCAATCCAGTTCATGGTTGATATGTTCCGTAACTTCAATTCAAGTGTACGATTTCGTTCATGTAATATAGTATAAAAATAAGGATGTTGAACCCATTGGAAATTAATTTACTAAATTCACTGATTATCGATTAAATATTCCTAAGCTAATTAATTAAATAAAAAACAATAATTGTATAACTTGGGTAAAACAAAAAAAACTGAAAACAAATAAACAACTAAAACTAATTCAACAAAAATTAAGGATTCAATACAAGTTAAAACGTAGGGTTCATATTTCACCATTAATTGATTCCTATGGACTAGTAGTAATATTGGTTCATATTTAAATCTTTTTAAAGACTCAATTTCACTAAAATTCTGATGCCATATGTTGAACATACACCAGATTATTCTAAATTACTAACTCCAAATTATCATTTAATTTTGGATTTAAGTAACCAGAATTTAAAAGCAAGAAATTGAATATAATCACGTGATCTTGTTTAGTATCTCTACTATTCAGTCAGTAACGGTATTTATTATTCAACTAATTAGATATCATCTCTCGATCTCAACCTAATCCATAAATTCATTCAATTCTCTGGCCAAAAGAACTGAAGCATTAAGAACAATAATAAATATTTAGAAATAATCCAACTTTAAATATGAAATCAATAACATCAATCCATCCAGTAGAAAAATAAATTAATTCATAATGAAAAATACGATAATCCTAATAACCATAATAAAATTTATTAAAGAGAAAATAGAAAAAAGAATAAAAACTCATATTCCTCCGTTATCTACTGTTTCCTCCCTTTTCTACTGCAGAACTCCTCTACTGCGCTCCCTTTCTTTCTCTCTATTTTTTCCCATTCACAATTTTGCTCTCCGTTTCCCCCTTTTATCTTGTGAATTCTCCCTCTCTTTTTCTTTATTTTCTTTGTCTTTTTATCCCTTTTCCTCTTTCCTTCCCTTTTTTCCCTGCTTTTTGACTTTGTCTCTTTCTTTTTCTCTTTCTTCTCATTTCTTCCGCCTCCACCTCCATTTTTTTCTTTGTTTTTGACTTAACTTTTCTCTTTCTTCTTTTTTTTTTTTTCTGTTTTTCTTTCTTCCGCCTCCTCTCCTTTCTTCTTTGTTTCTGACTTTTCTTTTCTCTTTCAAGTTTTCCAATTCCAGCAATTTTTAAGCACATTTGTCTATTCCTTCAATTTTCATGAAATAATTAAAATAAATAAATTCTAAAGAAAATTGCTTGCAAATTAACAAATAATTAAGCTGAAATTATATCAAATAAATCAATTAAAATCCACTTACCAAATTCAACCAAGCTTAATGAGTTGCTAGTCCAGAGCAAATGAAGCTAACTCACAAAGTGATCTAAGTGTCACTATAAACCAAAGCCAAAATAGACACGTGTATCAATATCACAATTTTTCTAGACATTTGTCTCAACACACTTGCATAGCAAAGATCAACCAAACACCACATAAACAAGAGAAATTATCCACATTCCTATTCCATTTGAATTATCCACCTTTGATAGTGAAAGCAAGCAATGACTCAAACAACCCATTTTTCTATCCAAATGAATTTTTAAAGGCAAAAGAAGATAGAGCAATTCTTCTCAAACTTCATAAGCTTGACTTTCATGCAACTCTCCACTAATGTGGCTCAATACATCAGTTAGGATCAAATAGGACTTTTTAAGCCTGTAACTTACAAGTTAGGGTGTTGGCTTTCAAAGAAAGGATAAAGGAATTCAACAAAAGGAGAACAACCACATATATGCATTTACAAGCCTTTCATAAAAATAAAGACCCCTTTCTTGACTTGATTTCTCCCTTTTTTTTTCTTCCATCTGAATGAACCATATTATTCAATCTTCTTCTTCTTCTTCATTTTTGGAATTCTACCGTAATGTATATATATATATATTGAATTCCACCACCATTATAGCATAAAACACCCCCAGGCTCATTCTTTTCATTGTCTCCAATAAATATATTTCATTAGGCTCCAATGATGAAAACAATGCATATATGAAAATATTCCAAATTATAGGAATAGGTGAAAGTGTAAAGTTATGCAAATGTTGGAAAAATAAGCCCAATCAATGAAAAAGGCTAAAATTCATCAAGGGCTCAAATGGGCAAACTAGGGTATTTATACTCAAAAGGATAGGTAATTGAGGCTCAAACAATCCAAATAAGGCCTATATCACTTCCCAAGAAACATGTCAAGCCTATATTTCACCTCAAGTAGCAATCAATCAAGTTCTAAATGAATCAAGGAATTACAAATCCAAAAATGCCTAAACAAAAACCTCTCTAGAGGCACAAAATTAAGTTGTCTAAACAATCATTAAAATTCAAATGAAATAATCATGCAAACTTCTTCCTCCATTTAAGTAGGCTCAATTTCTCCTCAACTAAGTAAGCAATCTTGACAATACAATATCATCATAGATTGTGATGTGATCAACAAAACAAATAGAAAACAAGCAAAAAACAATTAAGACTCTAATTGAGTATCCTACAACCTTCTCCCCCACACTTAAATAACACATTGTCCTCAATGTGAAGTAGATAAGCTAGAAACAAAACATAAATGAAAGAAAAAGAACTCCCCTGAAAAGAAGAATCAATTAGTTTGGCGGTGTGAGGTCATGTATGTAAATCCATTCAAGGAATGATTTTGTTCTATTTGATCCAACTCTCATTCGACCCATGCTTTAACTATATCTGAAAACCAAAAACAGAAGTAAAATGAAATAGAAGAAGAAAGGGAAGGAGCAGGGTTAGACCCTTATTTAGTTAAATAAAACTTAAAAGAAACTAATTTAAACTTGACAAAAGTAAACCTAGACCTTTTTTTTTTTAATTGTCGTGGGCAAGCCTTAACGAATAATGAGTAAACCAGAAAATATCATAAGATTGGGCGGGGGCATGCTTTAGCCCTAAGAAATTTGAGCCGAACAACACTTTGAACTTGTCATGACCACACTTTTCACAAATCTTGGTTATTCCATTCCCCACAACTATCAAGCAAATAAACAAATCCAATAAGAAAATCTAAAATAAATTTATAAATTATAGAAAGAAAAATAACAAACTTAACCATGAAGAGATGATGAAAAAGTGAAGAAATCAGATTGCCTCCCGAAAAGAGCTAAGGTTATAGTCATTAGCTCACTACTTGTAACCTCACTTTGGTGCTTCAAGAAGAATCGAAACCCGTTCATTATCAAGTTGTCCATCAATATAAGGTTTCAATCTCTGCCCATTCACATTAAATATCCCTTTAGTAGGATATGTAACTTCAATAGCTCCGTGAGGTGAAACTTCCACAACAGTAAAGGGTCCAAACCATCGAGAACGCAACTTTCCAAGAAAAAGTCTTAATCTTGAATTGAACAAAGTAACCTTTTGTCCTGGATGGAACTCCTTCGGAGATATGAACTTGTCATGCCACCTTTTTGTTTTTTCCATATATCTTGGCATTCTCACAAGCATGCTGACGAAATTCGTCCATCTCATTTAATTTAAATTATCTTTCTCTCCCACTGCTTGTAGATCAAAGTTTAACACCTTTATTGCCCAATATGCCCTGTGTTCTAATTCAACGGGAAGGTGACAAGCTTTGCCATAAACTTGTCTAAATGAAAACATACCAATTGGAGTTTTGAAAACGTTCTATATGCCCATAGTGCATCATCTAGCTTTTGTGACCAATCTTTCAGGGATGCAATGTCTTTTCCAGAATATTTTGCAACTCTCTATTTGAAATCTCCACTTGACCACTTGTTTGAGGATGGTAAGGAGTAGCTATTCGATGGGTTACTCCATATTTCGCCAACAATCTAACAAATTGTTTATTACATAAATGTTATCCTCCGTCACTAATAATTGCTCATGCCACTCCAAACCTTGTGAAGATGTTCTTCCTCACAAATTTCATCACCACTCGAGCATCATTGGTTGGTGTAGCCATTGCCTCTACCCACTTTGATACATAATCTATAGCAACCAAAATAAAAAGGTCAGAATAAGAAGTTGGTAATGGTCCCATGAAATCAATACCGCAAACATCAAAACTTTCAACTTCTAAAATATTGTTTAGTGGCATCTCATTTTTCGCAGATATATTCCCAGTTCTTTGGCATTGATCACATTGTTTCACAAAATTATAAGCATCTTTAAAAAGTGAGGGCCAGAAAAATCCTGATTGAAGAACTTTAGCAGCTGTTTTCGATGCTCCAAAGTGACCTCCAACCAGAATATTCTCCATTTCATCTTCTGGCAGACATCTCCTTTTGATTTGATCTGCATAGCATTTACACAAGAAAGGATCTTCCCACATGTAGTACTTCAAATCAGAGAAAATTTTCTTCTTTTGTTGATATGTCATGTTCGGAGGTAACACTTTTTTAGCTAAATAATTGGCTATGTCAACATACCATGGTTCTTCTCCAACTGCGAATAATTGTTCATCAGGGAATGCATCATTTATAGGGCTCAGCTCCTTTTCAATTTCCTTATTCAACTCAAGATGAGAAAGATGATCTGCACCTAATTTTTCTGTTCCCTTCTTATCTCGGATCTCCAAGTCAAATTCCTCTTTCTTCACCACCTCTTACATGGTTGGGTTAAGTTGCCTTTGTGGCTGCTTACACGTTTTATAGTCTGCTTCCATTAAGATTTTGTGGGTGCAAATAGACATTCTTATCCAATTAATGTCAATAATTGACCATCCAATAGCCTTTTTATATTCCCTAAGAACTCGAAGCAATTTCTCTTCCTCTACAACACTTAGAGAAGACTTAATAATAACAGAAAAATTTTTAGAATCATCAAAAAATCCGTACCTCAATTGTGAAGGTAATTGCTTTAACTCCAACTTTGGATTTTCTCTAATCTCCTTTCCATGATCTTCTATAGCTCCAAGCTCCACGAAATGTATCTTGTCATTCGTCTCTTTCAAGATTGGAAGCAAATCCAAGTAATTCAAGATGGTTTGAATTTCTTCATTTTCTTCATCTAGAATTCATGAAAGAATCTATTACTAAGTCATTAATAATATTAATGGCACAACAAGAATCATTGGGAAATTTCATAGCATTGAAAACACTAAAAGTAACTTCTTCATCTCCTACTCTTAAAATCAATTTTCTTGCATGAACATTAATCAATGTTCTTCCAGTGGCTAAAAATTTTCTTCCCAAAATCAAAGGCATTCTCTTATCTTCCTCCATATCTAAGACAATAAAATCTACTGGAAAAATAAACTTATCTACTTTAACCAAAACATCCTCTACCACTCCTCTAGGATAAGGTCTATCTGCAAACTAAAGTGTAACAATGGTAGACTACATATTTCTTAATCCTGACATCTTATAAAGAGAGAATAAGGCATTAAATTTATACTTGCTCCTAAATCACATAAAGCTTTTTCAAACAAGGCATAGTAAACTCCCTGGATCTTTAGGATTTGGTGGTAGCTTGTTTTGAAGTAGGGCACTACATTCCTCATTTAATGCAACTATCTCATGATCTCCAAATCTTCTCTTGTGAGTAAGGATTTCCCTTAAGAACTTCGCGTATTTTGGCATTTGCTCCAACATATCTTCTGCAAAAGGAATGTTAATATGTAAGCTTCTAAACTTGTCAAGAAATTTAGAAAATTGCATATCCTGTGCTTTCTTCTTAAATTTATTAGGAAAAGAAAGAGGGGGGTTTTGAGTAGTAGGATTTTAAGACTCCTTTTATTTATTTCCTACTTCCTCTTTTTCTTCAGATTGATCTTTCTTCTTTGGTTCCTCCAATTCTCTTCCATTCCTTAAAGTTATTGCATTTGCTTGCTCCTTTGGATTTTTCTCAGTTTTACTTGACAAGGTCCCTTGAGCTCTTCCAGAAAGTAAGTCATCCACTTGGCCCATTTGAACTTCAAGTTTCCGAATTGAAGAAGCTCGATTTTGCAATAGAATTTCTGTTTTCTCAAACCTTTTGCTTGATTCTTCAACAAATTTTGTCAAAGCATCCTCCAAATTGGATTTCTTCTCTTGCATTGGAAAAGTGGGAGGATTTCTTGGTTGGGCTACATCGTTGTTATTGCCCCATGAAAAATTAGGGTGATTCTTCCATCTAGAATTATATGTGTTGGAATATGGATTCTCTTGTCCTCTTGAGAACTTGTTGACATAATTAGCTTGTTTGGACTGAGCAAATGAATTCCCAACTTGACAATCTTGTGAAAAATGATTCCCTCCACACACATCACAATATTGGGCTAGAGTATTGATTGAGTGCACATTTAATGATCCCAATTGCCTTTGAATTGCATCCAGTTTGGCCTCAATTTCTGAAATTCCATCCACCTCATGAATTCCTGTAGCTTTCCTTGGCATATTTCTTTCTTGCCTTTGATAGTTGTTGTTTGCCATCACCTCAATAACGTTATATGCCTCTTTAGGAGTCTTGTTGTTGATTGCTCAACCACTTGCTACATCCACCATAGCTTGCATATCAGGATATAAACCATTGTAAAATGTTTGCACTTGCAAGTTATTAATCCATGGCGAGGACACTTTCTCAAAAGATCTTTAAATCTCTCCCATGCTTCATAGAGTGACTCTCCATTTTGCTGTTGAAAGTGTGTAATATCACCCGTCATCTTTGCAGATTTTGATGGTGGGAAATATTAGCTAGGAATACTTGAACTAGATTATCCTAAGCGGTAATACTACCTTGTGGTAGTGAATTCAACCATGCTTTAGCCTTATCCTCAAAGAAAATGGAAACAATCTCAATCTCATTGCATCTTCTGAAAATCCTTGACTCTTAAATGTATCACATATTTCCAAGAGATTTTCAATATGAAGATTTGGATCCTCATATGCCTATTTTACCCAAACTGCATTGTTTGTTGAACCATTTGAATTATTGCAGGGTTTATTTGAAAAGAATTTGAATCTATCGGTGGCCTTCTTATGCTTGCACCACATCCTTCAATGGTAGGAGTTGAATAATCCCTCATAATCCTTTTAGGTTCTTCTGCATTTCTTGCTTGTATAGCATTCTATGCACCATTTCCTTCTTGTGCTGCCATTGTCTTTTTCTAAAAATTTTTTGACTCTTTTTGTGCTTTTCTTCCTTTTCTAAATGATCTTTCAATTTCAAGATCAAAAGAATGTAACTTAGGACCATTTGATTGAGTACCCTCCAGATTCTAAAAACAAATATTAGCAAAAATTTAGCAAGAAACAATAGAAATAAAAATAGAAATAAAGAAAATAAAATAAAAACAAAAATTTAGCAAAGAAATAATCTTTATACAATATCAGTAAATAAAAACAAATAAATTCCCAAACAATGGCTCCAAAGACTTGATTGGAAAATTCTCGCAAGTGTACGATTTCGTTCAAGTAATATAGTATAAGAATACGGATGTCAAACTCACAGGAAATTAATTTATTAAATTCACTGATTATCGATTAATTATTCCTAAGCTAATTAATTAAATAAAAAAAGAATAATTGTATAACTTGGGTAAAACAAAAATAACTGAAAACAAATAAACAACTAAAATGAATTCAACAAAAATTAAGGATTCAATACAAGTTAAAGTTTAGGGTTCTGATTTCACCACTAATTGATTCCTATGGACTAGTAGTAATATTGATTCATATTTAAATCTTTCTGAAGACTCAATTTCACCAAAATTATGATGCCTTCTTTCGAACATTCACTAGATTATTCTAAATTACTAACTATAAATTATCTATAATTTTGCATTTAATTAACCAAAATTTAAAAGTAAGAAATTGAATATAGTCATGATCTCATTTAGTATCTCTACTATTCAGTCAATCCCGATATTTATTATTCAACTAACTAGATATCATCTCTCGATTTCAACCTAATCCATAAATTCATTCAATTCTCTGGCCAATATAGTATTAAGAACAAATACTAGAAGCATTAAGAACAAATACTTAGAAATAATAAAACTTTAAATACGAAATCAATAACATTAATCCATAATAATCAAATTATACATCTTTCCCCTAGAAAAATAAATTAATTCATAATGAAAATACAATAATCCTAATAAGCATAATAAAATTTATTAAAAAGAAAAGAGAGAAAAGAATAAAAACTCAGATATTCCTCGTTTCTCTACTGTTTCTTTCATTTTCTACTGCAGAACTCCTCTGTTGTGCTCCCTTTTTTTCTCTCCTCTTTCTCTCTGTTTTTTCCCTTTTGCAATTTTGCTCTCCGTTTCAACCTTTTATCTTGTGAATTCTCAGTCTCTTTTTCTTTATTTTCTTTGTCTTTTTCTCACTTTTTCTTTTCCTTCCCTCTCTTTTCCTTCTTTTTGACTTTTTCTCTTTCTTCTCACTTCTTTCTGCTCCACCTCCACTTTTTTCTTTGTTTTTTACTTAACTTTTCTCTTTCTTCTTTTTTTTTTTCTGTTTTTCTTTCTTCCGCCTCCTCTCCTTTCTTCTTTGTTTCTGACTTTTCTCTTCTCTTTCAAGTTTTCCAATTCTAGCAATTTTTAAGCACTTTTGTCTATTCTTGCAATTTTCTTGAAACAATTAAAATAAATCAATTCTAAATCTACTTATCATGTAATACTAGAATGCTTTACCATCCCCTGCTTCAAAGGTGGTGGTCTTTCTTTAATTGAGATGTACTCATTCTCATCTACAAGAAATACATTAACAGAAGCAACATATGAAAGGAATATTATTCATTTTAAGCTCAAATGATATAGAATGATGTCAATCATAACCACCATTGGTCTATTGCTCCAATAAGCATTGAACAAAGGAACTTCAAAGATAGAGGCCATGCACATTAAGCTCAAAAAATTCAGAATTCATTCAAGTCACCAATCTTAAGTCCAATGGTTTATGTCCCCATACAGCATGGACTAAAAGAACATCAAATCTGGAATTTTCGCACAAGCTCATGAAACAATTCCTTTCCATAGTATTCACAAGTTGTCTATCTAAATGGTCAAGCACATGTGTACTATCAACAAGAAAATGACTCTCGCATATGCTATATTACACATTAACAACAAGATGGTTAAGATTGTGCTCATTGAAAGCTAAGAAATATTCTAAGATTCTCAGCATTTCACTATTTTTGGCACAAAACATAAACCATGTCATCATGTAATTCCACCAAATATGCCAATAGTGATTAAGCACAAAATAAACATGTTATTTTCAACATTATGAAACTCCTTAACTTCTTCAAAGAACAATTTCTTCTCATAACAAGCTTCATCACAAATTTCCATCAAGTAATGCTCCTCAACTAACATAGATTTAATTTCCTTCTCATATCCACAATAAAATATCCCTTAAACAGGATAAAAAAATACCTTGTGTCAACAATAAGTAGGCAAACTAAAAGACAAAGATACAAGTTATCATCAAGAATTGTAGCATCAAAGATCCACGATACTCGATCATCCAACCCAAATTTTGTTATCTCATACATGTTCATTTCAATGATTTTTTTAATCAAGAATTTCAAGCATTTACATTCACAAGGGATGTATTCTCATGCTCTTTCCATGGATTCTATCAATGAACAAATCAAGCATAGGATACTTAGGCAAATAATCCTCATGTTTGTAGAAGTCAAGAATTTCAACTTGTTTTCCCACATCAAGCACAACATCACAAACATGTTCTTTCACAAATACAAATTTCTTCAAAACTTTCATCAAACTTATGGAAACACACAATTCGTTTCTCCTAAACAAGAAATTATCATGCTTAAAAGAATAAACAAGAATTCCTTGTTCACATATATCAAAGGCATTCCCAAAGTCATATTCAACCAAAGACAACATTCTTGCATGTTCAAAATTTAGCAACTAACCTAGTGTGGATATAATAGCATACCACCTCAACATTTCACTCATCATCATGTGGTCCTTGCCATCTTTCACCTTGGTTAGTCCTTCAAATTTCTGAAAATTTGGCACAAGATCACTAGAAAATGAAAGGTTAATGTTAGAAATGGGTGTAACAATTTCTTTGTCAATTATGAAAACCAAATCACTCTTATTGTCTCTTTCTTTCTCATGATTAATCTCTTTTTCTTCACTCATGTCTTCATTTTCAATTTCACTCTTTTCTTCGCCTTGCTTCTCAAGCTCTTTTTAAAGTTCAATCTCATTTTTCCTCTCATTTTCTCGTAACTCAACATCTTTCTCTCTCTCATCTTTCATCTCAATTTGTTTTCAATTTCTTCACCTGCTATCTCTTGTTCATCTTCAATTGGAGACTCTTCTTTCTTTTCTTTTCTCTCAACACTCTCTTGAATTGGAATCTCATGAGTTTGTTCATTCCCAACAAATTCTTGTGGTTCATCTTTAGCTTTTTGTTCATTTGTGGTGGTGGACTCTTCTTTCTTTTCTTGGAACTCTTCCACCTCTTCTTTCATTTCCTCTTCATCATGCCTTACTTGTATATCTTTACAAACTAAAGTGCAAAGTCTTGTGACAAATGGAGAGGAGTCTAAGGCCAAGGAGTAAGAAATTGAATCCAAGTTAGATGACATGAGCAGGACACTGCTTCAAGAAGTTGTGAACAAAGAGCAAGTCCAAGAGAACCGAAATGAAAGGAAGAAATTGAACATGTACCACTTGTTGAATTGGAAGTACAATATGTGAAGATGACCTTAGATGCCTCTCCATTTGTCATAACTTATGTTGCCATAAGATCTCCCATATGAACTTCCTTCATTGGACAATTGGCTTATATGATGGTCTTTCAACCCCCATATATCTCCCATGCCACAATGGCTCCTTTTTGTTCATAATAGTAGGAATAAGAATTAATCTCATCCCTTCTTTTCCTCTGTCGGTCTCTTTCAACTTCGTAGTCATAATAGTCTTCATCATTGTACTTTTCATACTCAAGTCTTCTTCTTGGTAGACTTTTTTGATAATTTCTCTTTTCAGCTCCTTTTGATGGATAACTTCAAAGAACTAGGTTGACATTTACCTCTCCATCCTCCTTGTTGCACATGGGTCCTAGGAGGTTTAGATTGATGCAATTCGATCCATCTTTCTAAGCCCCCAAACTTTGAATTAAAATCCTTCATTTTGTTTGACAATTGTTCCATCTTCTCCAAGATTAGGGCACATTCAGCTTTAGATAATGATCTTGACATTTCGCATCTTCAAGAAAATTGAACAAATAAGAAAATAGTAAAATATGTATATCGAATCACCTTTCATTCTTGTATAGCTCTCTTGAATGGCTTTTACTTCTGTCAAATGATCTCTCATCACTCAACGCTTTTCCTCTCTTTGAACTTTCTAATGGTTCTTAGTCAACTCTATTGAAACTTTGCAATCCATCTAAGCAAGAATGCAAAAAGTGTAAACAAACTCAATCAACTAGTTTAACCAACCAATAATAGAATCAAACAGTTTAGAATGCCAAGAATAAGGTCAATCAACAAAATTTTTATCAAATACTTAGGAATTCAAAAGATATAGATGAAAGGAATATTATCAAACACCTTGAGGTCAAAGATTTTGTGATAAAAAAATTTCTCTACAATGACAATTTAGCACTTGAATTGTGCCTCAAACAGTATCAAATCAACTTCAATTTTCAACCACAAACTTCTTCTATCATCAATTCATCAAATCAAGCAAGATCTCAACAATTCTCATCAATTTTCCCAATGATTTTCAAAATTTCTCGTCATTTTTTTTCAGAATTTTTCTTTTGTTCCGTTTTTCTTC
>JAWZTD010016781.1:0-20957 GCA_035221335.1 Echites panduratus | reverse complement strand
CTTCTATCAATAAGACCAATGAAGGTAAAGTTAAAACTTTTTAATCCTAAGTTTATGATCAGAGGGAAAGGCTTAGAAAAGTACTTCTATATCTGTTTCATTCATGCTATCCAACTTGAGTTAGGTTGCCAAGACATTTTTAGAGAAGAGTTGGTATACAATTGGCATGTAGAGAAATTTCGAGCCCCATATACACTTGTACAGAACAATTTTCTCTTGCAAGGTGAAATTGAATAAACAAGAAGGAAAACAGTTGGATATATATACATACAGAAAAATCTAAATAGGTACTTATAATATATATATAAATATATATATATATATATAGAGAGAGAGAGAGAAATGAAGCTTATATATATTGACAAGACCTACATATATACATGATTTTTCATTCTTCACAAGTTTGCATCAAAAGAGAGAGCAAACTTAAACCCCCCCCCCTAGCTCCTTTCAACTCTGATCCTGTCTCTCTCACCTGCTTGGGGTGGCCTACGTCGAAGAGGTGCGGGTTGATTACATATGATCAATTTTTTTTAATTAGAAAAATATGTTCTTATTATATATATATATATGATTTGTATATCCTACTATTTTGGATAATAGCAACGCTTGAAGGAAGTTTGGTATGTCTGTGTTGTTTGAAGCTTTAGAATAATAGTAAAACATGAACTAGTAAATTTTTCAATTTGATATTCAATCTGGTTATGAAAACTTTGCTTTAACCTATTCCATGGCTGAAGAGAATGATAAGATTAGTACAAAAAGATAGAAGGTGAGGCACTTTTATTATGTAAAGAGCTTATGTGAATGATTTGAGATATATTAATGGTTCAATTGATTCAATTAAATAAATGTTCAATTGCTTAATAGAGTGATTATGACAAGTCAAAGGTTCTAAAGCCTCAATAAAGTCATTGTTACAAGATGAGGGGTTTAATATATTAAGATTAATTTTAAGTGATGGGCAGGATAGTCTAGAATCACTTTCCAAGCCCATTCGCTGAAGTCCACATTCCTTAGATTTAGACACACCATCTCACATTTGTGAGTCTAGCCTAGAAGGCCCATGCGGGCAGATACTTAAGGAAGCCTCACTTCCTAATGCTCTCTAGAATAAAATTAATTCCTTCTCCAATCTCGTACTTAGGAATAATATAAAATCATCCACACACTATTGTAGGCAGATGGATCCCGAAACCATGGGTAAAGGATATCGAGAATCCCAGGATTATAAAAAAATATTTCTCACATAAACAAGTTGAGAACGATACATGCTTCATTTTTGTGGAATGTTGCTGGAGATCTTGTGCTTTGGAATTGATCTGGACATCTTGATCTGCTCAACATAAAGTCTTCTAATGTATTCCCTATCTATCTCTGTAAACAGAGAGGAAAAATGGAGGACTGGAGAGGTTGGAGTGGGGGACTAACTGACTTATGTCGTTTCTCTATATAGAGAAATTACATCTATTCAATTGTTTGAATTAATTGTCCGTTTGTTAATAGAATATATAAATAATTCTCCCCAATCAAAATAATATAATTAATAGAAACTTCTTTCTTTGTTACCCTTGTTTATGGCTTGCATTCTATTGTGCCTAGACATGCCATGTGGGACTTTATGAATTCATTTGACATTATTTACTTCCATGGCTTGTTGTTGGGGACTTTAATAGTGTGCTTTCTATGGATGATCGTTCTAATGGGGCTAAGGTGGCTTCTCATGAAATGCATGATTTTGTGGAGTGTTGCATGAGAAATGGTCTTATTGATATACATTCTATTGGTGTTCAGTATACTTGGAGTAAGGGACATGTTTGTAGGAAACTTGATCGGGCTTTAGTTAATGTGGGATGGAATGATTTACATGTAAACACTCCTACTAATTTCTTGCTAATGGGTATTTTATCCTATCATACCCCTTGTTTGGTGTCTATTGAGCATTCTAGGTGCTTTCATTTTTTCAACACATAGGTTGCCCATGATGACTTTCATGATGTTATGGAGTCGGTTTGGCATTCTTGTTGGCATGGAACGGCACAATTCTCTCTTTGCAAGAAGTTGAAGAGCCTTAAGGGACCCCTTAAATCCTTAATTCTCTTCACTTCTCTCACATTTCTTCTCAGGTCAAAATGGTGGACCATGATCTCAAGGAGGCTCAAAGGGTGGTGGAACTATGGAAGATGACTTGTACTCTTTTGGAGGCCGAAAGATCATTTTAAGTGCAAAGAGCCAAATGTGTCTATCTCAACAATGTTGATAAAGGCATTAAGTTCTTCTATGATCTTGTAATCATATTATGGCAATCAAGAAGGAGGATGGAATTGACTAAGAGCTATGAGGAAGTGGGTAGGGCATCCTGATGTGTTCTTGAGATTCCCATTGTTTGATGAGGCACTTGCACCAAACCTTTGTGGCTGCAGTTCTTGATGTAGAGGTGATGGAGGCTATTTGGGGTATGGATGACAACAAGGCACCAGGTAGGGATGGTTTCTTTTCAGGGTTTTTCAAGAAGAGTTGGGGGATAGAAAGCCATGATATGTATGATGCGGTGTGGGAATTATTTGCTTCGGGCAACCTTCTCAAGCAACTAAATCACTTTGTTATTGCCTTAGTTCCCTAATCTTCTCATGCTCCTATGGTGGGGAACTATCGGCGTATGTCGTGTTGCAACGTCATCTACAAGGTTATCTAAAAAATTCTTGCTAACCTACTTGCTCCTTCCTTGGAGGGGCTTATTGATGATAGTCAAGCAGCATTTATTGAAGGGTGGTGTATCATGTAAAATATCCATCTTGCTCAAGAATTGGTGCTCCAAAACAATAGGAAAAGGACCTCCCCTAGGTGCACACTCAAGGTGGACCTTAGGAAGGCTTATGATTCTATCTCCTTTGATTTCCTAGAGAGGGCTCTTGGTGGTTTGAGATTTCGCCCAACATTTATCTCTTGGGTGATAGAGTTTTTCTCTTCTACATCCTTCTTTTTCCAAGTTAATGACTCTTTATTTGGATTCTTCAAAGGGAAAAGGGGGCTTCGCCAAGGTGATCCTCTTGCCTCCTATCTCTTTGTTATATGCTTGGAATGCTTATCTTGACTCTCCAAAAAGGTCACTAGTTCCTCCGACTTGAACTTCCATCCCAAGTGTGGGAGACTTAGAATAACACACTTGGCTTATGTGGATGATCTTCTTCTCTTCTCTCGGGTTGACTTCCACTTGGTCAAAACTCTTGTTGATTTTTTGCTAGATTTTGGCAAGGTGTCGGGTTTGGAGTATAATGCTCTTGACTCCAACATCTTCTATGCGGGCATTCCACAAAATGAACCTCATTCTATCATGGAGTACACGGGGTTCTCTCTTGGACATATGCTCATTGGATACCTTGGTATCCCTCTAGCTCCGACAAGACATAAGGTGGCACACTATAAAGACTTCTCGGAGTATATCTCGGGCCAAATCACATCTTGAAAGGGTATCACTCTTTGCTATGTGGGTAGGGTGGAACTTATCTAGAGCGTTCTTCAAGGCAAAACTTGTTTTTAGCTACACATTCTTCCTATGCCAAGCACTATCATTGAAGGAGGACACTTGTCACTTGGAAGGATCTTTGTCACCCGAAGGAGGATGGAGGTTTAGGCCTTCGCAACCTCAAGGCTTGTAATCATTCCCTTTTGATCAGGACGGTATTTAACATTCACGCCAAGAAGGATAAGCTTTGGATTAAGTAGCTGAATCAACACTCCACTCTTTGGAAATGGCTCTTGGATATTAGGGACATTATTGTGTCTAAGGAGGGTTCCTTGGCCATAGCCACATCTCGACTAGAGGGGTTTGCCCAAGGCACCAAATTTTGTACTAAAGTGGCCTCTGACTATCTTCGACCTGCGAGGGATAAGGTGTTGTGGAGATCTTTTGTTTGGAAGGGATAGGTCAGACCCAAGTACTTCTTCATTACTTGGCTTGCAGTATAGGGCCAACTACTTACTTTGGATAGGATGTCATTTTTGCAAGTAGCCCCTACATCCTGCCTTTGTAATTCCAGAATGGAGTCACATTCACATCTTTTCTTTGCTTGTCCTTTCACTCCAGTCATGTGGGACAACATTTGAGAGTGGATGGGAGCTAGGCGACTCATGACTACTCTAGCTTCGAGCATCAAGTGGATCAAGAAGGAAGCTAGAGGCAAGACTTGGAGACTGAACCTTAAGCTCCTTGCTCTTATGACTGCTGTTTATTTCATTTGGAATGTTAGAAATTGCACTATCTTTGAAGACTCCGAGGCTAACATTGTATATATTTGCTTCCTAATCAAGTCACATGTATACAAGGTTTTATTTGCCTTGTATCCTAACATTTTGGTCCCTCACGCATGCTCAAGTATTTTGTTCATTTGATCTATACAAATATACACATTAACATTTACATAAAAAAGAGTCAACTCATGACAATTTTAGTGCGGAACACATATATTTTACATGGTAACCTTTAGACCTTACGGGCATCGATCCTAGCATAGCTGTGCACATAGTCAGACTCAGAAGCTACAAACCCTATGAAATAGAAGAAGAGGATCTTCGAGTCCGAAAGAAATCAAGAAATAGTAGAGGAAGTAAGGGCACTACCGAAGGAAAACATACTAAAAGAGACATAATATAAAGAATGGTTGGCCAACCCTATCTTGGTCAAAAGGAAAGATGGCTCTCTCAAGATGTGAGTTGTTTTCACAACCCTGAACAAATTTTGCAAAAAAAGACTCCTAGCCATCCCAAGATTGTTGGATCAATGTAGGTTAGCAATGGTTATGCTTCCTCGTTGCATATAAAGGCTATCACCAAAAAATGATGGTAGAAAAAGATATGGAAAAAAGCATCCTTCATCACTAAATAAGGGACCTACTGCTACCAAAAAATACCTTGTGGTTTAAAAAAAAGAGCAGAATTCTAGAAAACTTTGTACAAAATATTCAAAATACATTTTGGAAAGATTGTGGACATATACGTCGATGACATCATTATCAAGTCAAAGACTACAAATATTCTGACGGACCATATTAAGAGACATTTGCGACATTAATAATGGTTAACAATAAGCTTAGTCCAAGAAAATCTGCATTCGGAGTCTTTGCAGGAAAATTCTTAGGGTATATCATATTCGAGGGAGGGATAGAGAAAAATCTAGATAAGACATCTGCACTCCTGAATATAACTCCCCCAAGAACAGTCAAAGAGGTTCCAAGTCTCACCAGAAGAATGGCAGTTCTAGGATGATTCATAAGTAGAATGGATCACAAAGGGGGGAAATTCTAAGACCTAATCAAGAAACCATCTACATTTGAATGGTCAAAGGAATGTGAAACAGTCTTCCAAAATTTAAAAGAATTCTTCAAAAAGTCTCCCCTACTGATAGATCCTAAAGTAAGAGAAACCCTTTTGATATTGATGGATATCAGGGAGCAATCTTAGCATTGAAGAAGCTACCATATGAAGAGATTAGGAGAATCAAGTTGCTTTCCTTCAAATGTAAGGATCTATATTTCAAGTTCAATCATAATCAAGAAGGAACTTCAAAAGGAAACTCAAAGGATGGATATAAGAGTTATAAGATGATAAGGTTGATGTGCACATATAACGATGTATACTTTAAATAAAAGTATGCAATTTCAAATATTAAGAAGATCTTGATGGCATTGGTGCACATCAAAGAAGGACCACTTGATGATAATGCCATGTTTGAAGAAATTAGGTTTGAAGATGAAGGTCAAGTTGATAAAATTTGAAATGTGTCCAAGATGGAAGACATATATGAAGATTTATTAGGAATGTCCTAAAAGTGTTCAACTTGAGGCTAAATCAAATGAAGGAAACAAGCCAAGAAATGGGCAAAAAATAATGCAACGGACTTGGCAACTAGCCAGGCCACTGGTACCTTTCAACACCTCTAATGCAGGCCTCAATTTACTGAGGCAGATCGGCCCCAACACTAATGGTAATTTGTCTTGACTTTTCTTTATGTTTTTTTGATAGTTTTTAAGGGTATTTATCTCCTTACATCCTAAGAACAAATTTAAGTCTTTGATTAGGTTATTGTCTATATATATGGCATTATCTTTGTACCTCATAACACTTTTACAACCAATATGACAATCTGAATTAAATCAAACATGATTCTTTTTGAGTGGCCATTGCAAATGGGAACTTCTTACCGCAGGCTGTTGTATAAGAGAGTATATATGGTGGCCCTAACCATATATACTCCTGATTTTATACGATGAGCATCTGTATATTCAATAGTATATGCAATGACTCGTAGGAAAAATGCATTTTATACTATAGATGTCGGGCCGTCGTAGAAAAATCAAAGGTATATATAACAGTCTGTAGCAAAATACTTTTCTCTAGAATATTTTGTCTTATAAGCTGTTGTATATGTGTAATTTTTACAAAATTAATGTGAGTATTTCTGTGGAGAACTTTCTTGGGAATGCTGAAGAAGTTGTTATCCAATCCCATATCCTACTTAATATGTTAGCTTAACATGCTAGAAGTATTATTATTTGAGTCTGATATGCCATCGTATATTTATGTTTTTTTATGTGAATATACGTATAACAATAAGATCATTTAACAAAAGTATAAGTTGGTGCAACGGTTACATGCCTTGGGAAATATTGTGTGGGTGTAGGTTTGAACCCTAATAGTCTTCCTTTCATGTTTTTTGCTTAACTTTTCATTTTTCCCCCATTTTTATTTTGTAATTTCTTTACTTTAATTTCCCTCTATGTAATATATATAAATATATGTACAATATTCTCTTTATATATAATATAATATTTTTGGACTAATAATTATATAAGTTTTTGATTGGACTTGTTTTTTGAGTTTTTTGTAATGTTTTTTAAAATCGAACTAAAGTCAAACCTGATTGGTAAAGGGGTTAAGGTCAGACCAGATTTTTATTTTTTATATTTATTTATAAATAAATAAGATATCATATGCAAACTTTTAAAAAATTTGAATTTATTTATAATAATAAGAATATATTAACAAATTTAAGTTGGCACAGTGGTCCAAAAACTGGAAACATTTCTTGCAGGTTTGTTGATCGGGGTTTGAACCCCCTACTTAAACAAATTTGATTTTGTTTAATTTTTTTAATTAAATACTTTAAAAAAAAAGGAAAACAAAAACTATTTTAAATGACTTTCCATCCACTTCCAATTTTGTTTTTTTCACATTCCCTCTATAATATAGAGTAAATCACGATTTTCGTCCTTGTTCTTTTATATTTTCACCATACAAGTCCTCTTTTGTTTTTTTTTTAGATTTTTATGTCCCCTATCTTTTTTATTTAAACCAACTAAATTTCTAACCTTTTATTGTGACTTTTAAAGTCCTTAATTATTTTTCTTTAAAAAGATAAGGCCTCAATCTTTTTATTGATGTCTAACAAAGTCCTTCTTACTTGAGGAACCCTATATGATTTTCCAGGTAATCAAAATATGTATAAAAAATTGAGTCAAAGCCTTAATTCAAATATGTGATTCTCCTAATTTAAGGTTTTTACATTTTTAGGGATTTTTCTTTATCATTCCTTTGTTTTTATTTTTATCCTTAGAAGAAGAAGAAGAAATGAAAGAATAGTGAAATGATATCTCTGCCCCGGGTACATTTGACAAAAGGAATGTCTGGTGAATCATTTGGTTTGAAAATTTATTTTTTCAGGCAAGAAGGACTTTGTTAGACACTCGTAAAAAAAAATCAAGGACCTATCCTTTCAAAGGAAAAATGATTAAAGATTTTAAATGTCACAATAAAAGGTTAGAGATTTAATTGGTTTAAATAAAAAGATATGAGACTTAAAAATCTAAAAAAAAAAGGAAAAATGACTTACATGACTAAAGTACAAAAGAATAGGGACTAAAATGATATAAATATATATATACTATTCCCTTATAGCTAATATAGTATTTTAAATGATATAATTTTTTTTATCTTATTTGACAAGTAATATTTGTTTAAATAGTAAAATAATCTTATTTATATTTAAGAGGTCATACGTTCAAGTTTCTCATTGTTAATTGTCTTAGTGAGTTTGAATCGTTTTCCTTTTATTATACACTATATATAAATTGTGGTCGTTCACTCCCAATGTTCCCTTTTCTTCTTTTTCTCCCTCTGTTTCTCTTCTTCTGTCTTGTTTTTCCCCTTCCCCAATTTTTATTCCCTTTTCTTCTTTCTCTCTCTCTTCCTCTTCTGTCTTTTTCACTATTTTCCACTCCTCCTTCTTCTTCTTCTTCTTCTCCTTCTCCTCCTTCTCTTTTCTTTTCTTTTCCCTTGTGTGGTTTGGTGTTTTTTAGGTTCTGAAATTTGAAAAAAAAAAAAGTGTTTAGAGGAGGTAGGGTTTGGTTGTTGAGAGTGCTGCTTCCGGTGATTTTTCTCCTAGATTTCCTATCCAAGTGCTTTTTCTATCCCATTCTGGTTTTGCAGTTGAATTTTCACTCACAAAAAAGACACATATTGAGAGAATGAGAGGAGCAGGGCAGGGGAAAGTGGTGGCCGTGATTGGGGATTTCGGCTACATAGCTTCTTGGCTGGTGAAGCTACTTCTTGACCTTGGTTATACTGTCAAAGCTTCTGTTCGTGACCCAAGTATTATTCTTTTTCTTCTAATATAAATTTATCCATGTAGAATTACTTTTTCCACTTGGAGGGGGGGTTGAATTGTGTTGTCGTCTATAGAGGGTCTTCTATTATTAACCTCTATGTCCTGGTTGTTCACAGGATGGGGATATTATCAACATTGATGTTATTGTTTATCTAAATGTAAGCAGTTTCCATAGTTTCTGTGTTAGTCTCTTTCTTTAACATTGGAGTTTCCTTTCCAAGTAGTATAAAGAATGGGTACTAAGTTAAAAGAGCCCTTAATTTCATTGCATTATATATTTGAACAAAGGATGGAAAGATTCTCTTATATTAACATTTATTGCTTAAAATTTCAGTGAGTATCTTCTCGTCCCAATGTGAAGCTTGATGTGATAAAAGAAATATGATCAAACCTTTTCTCTTGCCATGTTCAATATAAGTTATCTATTAGTTTCTGTTTCATTGCATTTAATTGCTTTCTGTTTGTTATTAAACAATATTTGTCAGTTACCCAACTTAGGTACTCATTTGCAGGGTTACCGTGGTGAAATTTCAACAACCTTCTTTGTTGCAGATGTTAATGACGAAACCAGAAACTACATGCAGGTATTCTTCTCTATAATCCTTCCTACTTTTATCCTTCTATTTTGCAATGAAATGTCAATGTAGTTTCACAAATCTAAAGGGGAAGAATGGGAAGCTTTTAAATTCTTGATTTGCTAAATCTTCTAACAGAGAATATTGGTTTTTCTTGTTTAATTTACTTTGTGGAAAAAGAGTTGGTTAGCATGGCCTTTTCTAATATGCAAGCTATTGTGTTTTCAAATACTCTATTTCTCACACTGGTTTCTTTATCTTTTCCTATCTAGAAGAGCTGATCTTGTGTGACAATGTTTCATTTTAAGTGTGTGGAAATTCCAAGTCAGTAGAAAAAAGTAATGTGACTTCGTCATGGTAGGTAACGAAAGAATGCTTGGACAAATCAACATCAATATGCTCACCTGGGATAGAATACAAAAAGATTGGCATGACAATACAGTAATTCTTCTCTTCTTGAGTCTATTTTGTTTTAGTGTCATTGTTATTTCCCCTGTTGTGTCATATGTTTCTCTCCATTTTATGCATTTCCTGTCAAACATTTTTCTAAATGCATCTCTCATACTGATTGGTTCTTCTAATAAATAAGCTTTCAGTAATTTTATTAATTTTCTTTGTGCAATTTATGATTATTGTAACTGCTTTACATTCACTGTAGCATTAATTTATGAAGATTTTTGAGAGGTTTTGTCTTAGGCTCAACTTTTAGCATTTTCTTTTGAAGTGAACATGCAGCGAAGCATCATTATGGGGTTGTCGAACAGTTTGATGGCCTTGGAGTATCAAGAGTTTTCCATGCCAATCTGGTCATTCTACACTTCAGTAATTTTCCCATCTTCATTCTCCATTAACCTTCACCTTTTGACTTTCTTGTTCGACTTTCTTCCTCTATTTAGGTGTACTTTTACTTTCAACTGTTTTATGTTTACTTACAGAATTTTGTTATCTGTTTGTTTGTTTGTCTTGTTAAATAGTTTAATGCTACTAAAATTGAAGGTTCCTGTGGACTAAAATATTCAGTTTGCTTTATTTCAAATGATTTTATTTTTTGCGCCTCTGTATCTCTTTAAGAAGAGATTTAGTGAGCTCTAGGGAATAATGGTCGTGGACGCATGGTTCTGAATTAGACCTTCACTATTGGTAATATTCTCATTTTCAATTGTTGATAATCCACTAGAGAACTTTTGGTACATTGTTTAGTTGACTGATTATATCCCATTTCTTGTGTTTATTTGCCATTTGGAAAATAGATATTCCATACTTGGTAAGTTTACACTATTTGAGTTTCGTGAGTAGAATGGAAGTGTACTAGACAATACATTAGATTTTAGAAGACTCCAGACCTAAAAATCCAATAATTGAAGTGTGATTTCCCATGAAGAGTTTACTTCATCTTTCTTTTGCTTTTGCACGATCCCTTGTACTTAAATCTGGTTAGATCTCAGGTTCTTGATATGGAACTCTGCTGAAGTTTGAAAGTATACAAGTTTCGTACCTGTAGAGTAGAAGTATTGATTGTTTGGGCCTCTAGTGATTCTGCTTCTAGATCTTTTTCCTCTTATCATACTCTTCCTTGTGTATTGAAGAAATTCCCACCGGGGATTGGAATCATCTATTTCCAATTAATTATGAAAGACTCTGATCATGTAAATTGCCTACAACATGTATAAAAGCCATTACAATTTATACCGTTGCATTCAATTTAACAATTTTGAATCTGAAATATGGATCACCTTAGTAAACTTTCCTTGCCACTTGTGAAATTGCAGAACCAATGCTAACAATTGGAAGCATACAACCAGTGATGTGGGAAGATAATTGGACCGTTGTAAAAAAAGGATGAGAGCCTATCTGCACAATTTGAGCGCACCATCAGAAATATAGTACGTTTCCTCCCCACATGTGAGGGGAGAATAACTGGAATTGCTTGAAGTACAACATAATCGATATATTCAGTTATAGAATTCATTTTGGGGTATGGTGAATTGTAGTTTAGAAAAGAGTGAAAGGGCTACTATTAAAATTATGTGGAATTTTAGAGAAAGGGGAAAAGATTATGGTAGAAGAACAAGAACCTTGAAGAGTTTACCTTGACAAATATGCAGGCTTGCTTGTGTTATCATCATATTCATATTTAGAACAAATTAGAATATGTTGTCTAGCCTGTTATTTTTGTGTGATTAGTTCAATGGGAAATTTGAATCAATGTAAGGTGCTATGAAATACGATGTTAATATTAAATTAAGTCAGCACAGGAAAATGGTAGAATCTATTGCTTCTTTTCCTATCTTAATTAACAAAATCTATGAAATGTTAGTAGGAAAACAAGTAGTGTCACTGCTTAAATGGTAGTAGTTTCATACATATCACTGAATGTCTTTCATATAAACCTCAGGTGATTCAATGAAGACATCATATCTACTGTCACTGATGGAGCTTCCGAAACACTTCATCTATTTCAAGCAGACTTGCTAGAAGTATAATCCTTTGATGCTCTGGTTGATGGAAGCAAAGGAGTTTTTCATACTGCCTCTCCTGTTAACTTGCATGTTAGTGACCCACAGGTAAATAAGCCTCTGTCACCATTGTATTATAGACTCCTGATTCCAAAGGATACAATTATTGGGGAGTAGTTTTCATTCTTTTGTAGTACTAACTGACAAGTTCTTTGTAGAACAAGGTTATTGGACAGACTGACACGATCATTATGAATTTCCTTTCAATCAGTGTATAATTTGTGTAAGAAATTCTTTTATATTTACAGTTATATCCCTTTTCCCTAAAACAAAAATTTTGCAAAATATGCAATTGTAAACCAAAAAAATGGAAACAGATCAAGACCTAATGCACAATTTATCAAATTTGCCCAGTATTAGAGTAGGTAGGAATAGAAGCAATTTTTTCATAAGGATACATAGAACAAAACATATAGCCATGATTCATCCCCTAACGATTTACAGTCAGAATTTTCTTAACGGCTAAAACCTAAGAACTAACTTAGATTCTTTAGGATTAAAAAAAAAAGGGAATTTCAGTGGTTTATATCATTCTCTGCCTACCAATTGTCACATATATTATGTAAGAAAATAAAACTTTAGAGTTTATCTTTTATATTTTAGATAATGCAGGTTTCAGATTGGATCTTACAATATGCACCTTTGTCTTAGATAATAATAATAATAATAATAATAATAATAAAGAAAAAAAAAGACTAAGGAAAAAAAAGGAAAATTTTCAAAAAAAGTTGCTAAGGGTTGATGTGTGTTGTCTTCCTCTCACATGTTTTTTTCTTTCTTCTTTCCCTTCTTTCTTTTTTTTTTTCTTCTTCTTCTCTTCTCTTCTCTTCTCTTCTCTTCTTTCTTTGTTGTTCTTCTGCTGCTTTTCTTTTTTACACTTCTCTTCAAGAGACTATGACCACTCCTATTTTTATTTTAATAATAATAATAATAATAATAATAATAATAATAATAATAATCATAAAGAAAATGAAAAGAAAAGAAAAGAAAAGAAAAGAGAAGAAAAAAAATAAAGGAAAAAAAATGATAATTTCCTAAAGAAGAGGAAGAAGAAGAACAATTTCCTGAAGGGTTCTTAAAAAAATTCTTCTTCTTCAGGAAATATTGTATCATCTTTAGGAAGGGAAAAAAAATAACAAAGAAGAAGAAAAAAAAGAGAAGTAAGAAAAAAAAAAAGAGGAAGAAAGAAAAAGGGTTAATTTCCTGAAGAAGAGGAAGACGAAGAAAATTTCCTGAAGGGTTCTTCAAGAAATACTGTATCATCTTCAGGAAGGAAAAAAAATGAAAAAAAATATTTCCCCCTCTTTTTCCTTTTCTTTTCTTTTTTCTTCTTTATTCTCTTCTCTTCTTATATCTTCTTTCTTTGTTTTTCTTCTACTTCTTTTTTTTTTCTCTCTTCTCTTCAAGTGACGATCACCACTCCTATTTCTATTTTGTTAATGATAATAATAATAATAATAATAATAATAATAATAATAATAATAATAATAACAATAGAGAAAATGAAAAAGAAAGAAAGAGAAGAAAGGGAAAAAAAGATAATTTCCTGAAGAAGAAGAAGTTCACGAAATTCTTCTTTTTCATTAAATATTTCTTCATATTTAGGAAGGAAAAAAAAAGAGAAGAAAGAAAAAAAAAGAGGAAGGAAAAAAAAGGATAATTTCTTGAAGAAGAGGAAGAAGAAGAAAATTTTCCTTAAGGGTTCTTCAGGAAATTATTCTTCTTCGGGAATATTGTATCATCTTCAGGAAGGAAAATAATAATAATAATAATAATAATAATAATAATAATAATAATAATAATAATAATAATAAAGAAAAAGAAAAAAGAGAAGAAAGAAAAAAAAAGAGGAAGGAAAAAAATGGATAATTTTATGGAGAAGAAGAAAAATTTCAGAAGGGATCTTTAGGAAATTCTTCTTCTTTGGGAATATTGTATCATCTTCAAGAAGCAAAATAATAATAATAATAATAATAGTAATAATAATAATAATAATAAAGTAAAAGAAAAATAAAGAAGAAAGAAAAAAATTGGTTAATTTCCTGAACTTTAGAAAGAAAAAAAAAGCTCTTCTTCTTCTCTCTTCTTTTTTTTTTCTTTTTCCTATTTCTTTTCTTCTCTTCACTTGACGATGACCACTCCTATTTCTATAATAATAATAATAATAAAAGAAAAAAAAGAGAAAAAAGAAAAAAGAAAAAAAAAGGATTTTTTTTTTTAAGAAGAAAAATTTCTTGAAGGTCAAGAAATACTTTTTTGATCTTCAAGAAGGAAGAAAAAAGAAAAAAAAAACTCTTATTCTTCTCTCTTCTTTATGTTTTTTTCTTTTTTATTTTTCTTCTTTCTCTTCTTCTCTTTTATTCTCTTCTTTTTTCTTCTTTATTCTCTTCTTTTTTTATGTCTTCTTTCTTTGTTTTTCTTCTACTTCTTTTTTTTTTTTCTTCTCTTCACTTGCCGATGACCACTCCCATTTTTATTTTAATAATAATAATTATTATAATAATAATAAAAGAAAAAAAAAAGAAAAACATAGAACAAAGTTTTTAAAAAAAAGAAAAAAAAGAGGAAGGAAAAAAAGGATAATTTCCTAAAGAAGAAGAAGAAGAAGACCTTCAAAAAATAATTTTTTATCTTCAGGATGGAAAATAATAATAATAATAATAATAATAATAATAATAATAATAATAATAAAGAAAAAGAAAAAAGAGAACAAAGGATAAAAAAAGAAAAAAAAAATGAGGAAGGAAAAAAAAAAAGATAATTTCTTGAAGAAGAAGAAGTTTGGAAATTTTTTTTTTCCCTCTTCTTCTTCTATCTTTCTTTTCTCTCCTTTCTCTTCTTCTCTTCTCTTATCTTCTTATCTTTTTTCTTCTTTATTCTCTTCTCTTCTTATATCTTTTTTCTTTGTTTGTTTTTCTTCTACTTTTTTTTTCTCTTTTCTTCACATGACGATGACCACTCCTACTTTTATTTTTTTATTAGTAAAAATAATAATATAAAAAAAGAAAAAGAAAAAAAGAGAAGAAAGGATGATGACCACCCCTTACTTTTATTTTTCACATCTATATTTTTATTCTTCTTTATATAACTACAGCAAATTTAATGATCACATTGCAAAATAATAAATAGATTATCCATATCGGGCAACGCCAGTTGTCAACACCCAGTTTAAACATAATTAAACTCTTGAACCAACTCAAAGCAACCTTTGGGTTTAAAATGCAAATGAAGAATTTAATCAATGTCAATGTTAATCTCAACAAATACAATTTCACCATCTTTTATAATTGACAAATTTTGAACTTTTAATTTCCTTTTATATTTTCATATATTTAGTTATTTTTGTATTATATTAATACATTTGTTTCTTTTAAAAGATAACATAATTGTTACGATTTAGTATGTTTTTTTTTTTTGTTATTTATTCATTAAGGGTAAATTAGTTTTTTTTCACTTTCAATCCATAATATATAATATTCTCTTATATCTAATATAATATTTTAAATCACATGATATTCTTTTTCTCTTATTTGACAAGTAATATTTACTTAAATGATAAAACATTCTTGTTTATATCTATATCTAAGAGGTTATAAGTTCAACTTTTTCTCTTTTAATCGTCTTGCCAAGCATTTATATATAAATATTTTACAATAAGAGTTACATTCTTTACCTAATATTTTAATCATCTTCCCTCCATGTTTCTTGTTTTTTCCTTTTTTCCTCAATTTCTATTTTGTAATTTCTTCACTTTCCCTCAATGTAATATACATTTTTACAAATAAATATATATATATATATATACAATATTCTCTTTTTATATATAATATAATATTTAGGACTAATAATTGGATAAGTTTTTTTTATAGTAATTAAATATAAAATTGAATATAAAAACCCTTTATTAAAAGTATAAAAAAATGCCAAGATTTGACTTGTCTAAACCGGTTAACAAATTTAATTTGCTTGAGGTGGTAATTGAACCCATATTCAAAGAAATATGATGATGAAACTTAACCATGTTGCCAAGCATTTATTTGTTCATTATTTTCATCTAACAAAGTTACAATTGGCAAAGTTCTAGACAGAAAATGCCTTCAATCGTTAAATATAAATGTAACAAACTACAACTATCTCGAATACAAAATGAACCCAATGTCTCTCTAAAGATCAAATTCCAAGGACTTCATTAGTTTTCTTACCCCATTACTCTCAGACGAGTTTTTATCTAAAAACATGCTCAATATCAAAGAATTCCAGAAGAAACATGTGGAATCTGCCTAAACAAAACATATGGAGTTTGCTTATTAAGTACATGTAACAAATATTAGATACAAACGATATTTTAATTTTATGCATGCATTATACATATATAAAAATAGATTTTATACAAGTAATATATAAGTATGTATACATACAATTTTTTATAGTAGTTCCTTTATGGAGAATTGAATGTTATTTATTCTATTTTGAAATTGAGTATTGACTTGTTTAAAATAAAAATATTTTCAATGTAAAGTTTCATATTTTTAATATTGACAATCTCATAATTAACTATATTAATTTCAAGGAGTATATATTCTTCCATAGATCAAAGAGAATTATTTTAACTATTCAAAAGAAAAATATCTAAGAATTTTAAAATGGGTGATTTTTAAAATAATTATAAATGAATAACTATCTAGTAAATATTACTCAATCCGTTTGGAATTGAATGTCTCAATTTTCATTTTAATCTGTTCAGAAATGAATGTTTTATTTTCTACATTAGATAAAAAATTATTAGCTAAGATTACAATGTTTCGACCAAGTACCTGCTGAAGAAACAGAATCTTTCTACTTTCCCCCCAATTTTAAATGAATATTTTGGAATTGCTTCCCCTTTTTTTAGACATCTCGCCATCTTCTTTTTTCCCTATTTTTAGACATCCCCTTAGTAAATAAAACAGAAACTAAATATGTCTTTCTCAATTTCTCAATACTACAACCTATGGATTTTTAAATCTTGAAAATAATGTGATTATTAAGTCAAGTGATGCAATTTTTCATTAAGAAAAAACTTCTTTTAATTTTAAAAATAGTGGGGGTCAAAGAATTGAGGAAAATATTTTATCTCTACCTAGCTCTTCTAATTCAATTTTGAGAAAAAAATAATAATTATGATTTTCAAACTAGAAGAAGTAAAAGAGTTAGAGTAGAAAAATATTATGGCCCTGATTTTTATGTTTTTAGTGTTGGAAATGACCATCTTACTTTAAAAGAAGATTTGGCATCACATGATGTAATTTTTTAGAAAGAGGCTATAAATTATGAATTGGAATCACTAATTTCTAATACAACTTGGAAATTAATTGATTTCCATTGAGTTGTAATGCAATTAGTTGTAAATGGGTCTTCAGAAAAAAAAAAATTAAAAGTAGATGGTTTAATTGAAAATATAAGGTAAGACTAGTTGTCAAAGGTTTTAAACATTTGGAAGGTTTATGAAAGCCCTAATAAGCTTTTAATTAACTTTATTTTGATGATATCAAATTAGTACTAATAAGCTTCAAGTTTATGTATTTTTGGAAAGTTTTATATTACATCAAAGTAACTCATGAAGAGATGATGGTGTTTACAAGTGTGAATTTTTTCGAAAATTAACGTGTCATGAGATTGAAGACTTCAAGTTTGAAAAATTAGTCTAGGAAGTTTGGTTGACTAATTAGTTCTAATCTTTGTACCAATTCTTCTTTACATTGATGATTTTTGCACTAAAAAATGTTTTGTTAATAAAATATTCTTTAAATCTTTCAAAATATATGCTTTCATAAAACTATATTTCAAAATATTTTATCAAAGTGTTTTTGATTGGTTTTAATTTATTATATTTAGAAAAAATAAAAAATAAAAATGGTTTTGGTCAACTGTGTGTTTTAGACTTTGATCGCCCAGAATTGGACTTTCCAATCTACTAGAATTTTGGTCCAAAAATGCTACTAATTTTTTTCATAAAAGGGTAAAAAATTTGACCGTTGGAGTTTTGGCTCCCAAAACTTATTTAAGCCTTTCACACAATTTCAATGCTAATTCTTTTGGCATCAAAACATCTGAAACATATTTCAATGTGCTTGAAAGATTTCATCTTCATTCATGTGCTAGAAAGAATAGTTAAAGTTGGCTTGCTAGGCTATCTTTGTATTCATCTCACTCCAAGGGAAGTGCTTCTTGTACTCATCTTATATCTTTATTATCTTTAGTTTCCTATATTGTCTTTGTGACACAAAACCCTTGGAGAGGGTTATCTTAGTTTGATTTGGTTTGCACTAGGTTATCTTTGTGACATAAAATCCTTGGAAGGGATTATCTTAATCTGTAATTGTTTGTGACCCTTGGTTGTTTTGTTAATTGATTTTAGTGGATTTTGAGGAAATACTGAGGGTCAGTTGAACCACTATAAATTCTTGTGTCTCTTGAATTTACTTTGCTTTTATCTTTCTATTACTTGAAAAATCAATTAAGTGACATTTTTTCACACCAAGTGTTTGATAATTTGCCCAAACCAAATAATTCTAATTTTTTCAAGCGAAGGTTTAATTTTTAACTTTGAAAATTTTTCTAAAAACCTTATTTACCCCCTTTAATTGTATTCATATTTATGTTGTTTCTATTGACTATAAATTGTGGAATATCATCTCAAATGATAGTATATATTATCCCTACAAAGATGGTGAATGATGTTATTGTGCCTAAGATGGAAGATAAATTTAATGATGAATCTAAAAGGAAAATGAGTCTCAATTATCAAGCCATGAACATTCTATCATGTGCTCTTGATGCAAAGGAATACAATAGAGTGAGCATTTGCTAAACCGCAAATCATGTTGAAGCTACTTGAGGTGACTCATGATGGGACCAACCAAGTAAATGAGTCAAAGTTTGCTCTTTTTGTTAGAGACTATGACCTATTCAAAATGAAGAAAAATTAATCTATCACCGAAATGTTCGCAAGATTCACAAACATCACCAATGGATTGAAGTCCTATGGAAAGAAATACTCCATGGGCGAACAAAATCGGAAGATTCTAGATTCATTATCAAAGACTTGGGAAGCAAAAGTTATTACTATTGAAGAATCAAAGAATCTAAATCTTCACCAAACTGAAGAACTTATTGGATCTCTTCTCACACATGAAATGAAGTTCGAGAGGAAGGGGATCTGGACGACAAATTGAAGAAAACCTTAATTCTCAAATCAAATGGTGTTGAAAGAGGAAAATAGGACTCCTCAAGTGATGAGAAAGATGAAATTAATTAAGATGAACTTGCTATGATAGTAAAGAAGTTCAAAAGCTCCTATAAAAGTATTACTTTAAGAAGGCCTTCAAGCAACAATCTACAAGCTAGGCATTGCTACAATTGCAATTGCACCGAACATTTGATTATGGAATGAACATATCCTTACAAGAAAAGGCTACAAGCCAACAAAAAGGGAAGAGCAGTCGCTACAACATGGGATCAAAATGATAGTGAAGATGAAGGTAATGAGGTTCAACAAGAAAGGGCAAATATTTGCTTCATAGCCTTCAATGATGAAGTAAAAGACTCTACTCCTCAAAATGATTATGATAGTGATAATAATGATCCTTAAGATGCCTTGATTGAATTACTTGATGAAGTTAATAAATTAAACAAAAGAAATGTGAGCTTAAGATAGAAGGTTGAAAATTTAATTGAAGAAAATAACCTTCTTCAAGAGGAAAACTAGAAATTGTTAGAAACCTTGCATGATTAAGAAGAAAATAAAAAACAACTCACTTTCTCCATTGACTCTCTTGTTGTTGAGAAGAATGAACCTAAAAATAAAGTTAATGTTCTTGACTCCTTGTTGAGCGTGATTTACTGAAAAAGAAATTTAATGATTTGAATGCTTGTCTATCTAAGTTCACATGTGGGAACGAAAACTTAGACAAACTACTTGGTATTCAAAAGACCTATGGAGTTAAAAATGGATTGGGGTATTCACTTACCCACAAGCATACACACACTAGAAATCACTTCATTAAAGCTTCATCTATTAGTATGCCTAATGTGTGTTGCTCATATTATAATAGAATTGATCATGTTCTTATAAAATGTCATGTTAAAAGAAAGATTGAACCCGAAATGAAATCTATTTGGAGAGTCAAAGATCATGTCACCACTTACCCTCAAGGACAAAAAATGATTTGGGTACCCAAAGTTTTTCTTCTACGTGGATGTAGGTATACTTGAAGTTCAATCAAGAAATCAAATTCAAGGCCGCTAAATGGTTTCTTGATAGTCGATGCTCAAGACATATGACCAGGAATGATTCTTTACTTGAAAACTTCACACACAAGGATGGAGTTTTGTTAAGAAAGGTAAATTTCTTCAAGTTGGCAACATAGGTAATGTATATTTTTATCATTATAAATGTATGGTAGATTGATAATTTCAAATACAATTTGTTGAGAATTTGTCAACTTTGCAATACTGGCTTATATGTTGTCTTTAGAAAGGACTTATGTTCTTTTGTTAATGAAGCTCTTGGAAAATAGATTTGGTAATGTTTACACACTTTATTTTGATGATCTTATCTTTAGATATAAAATGCTTGGCTAAATGATGTTGATGATGTATCTTAGTAATAGTTTGCTTAGTGAAATCTAAGGGCATAAGTATCAATATGACCACTAAAGTTGTATATTTTTTCAATTTGACCATTCAACTTTCAAACATGTCAATTTGACCACTCAAATTTGAAAATTTGTCAATTTAACCATTACAAGGTTAAATCCTTTGAAAATTTTCACAAAGTTGAATGGTGAAATTGACGAAAGTTACAATATTAAATGGTTAAATTGAGAAATTAAACAAAATTAAATGATTAAATTGCAAATCTCACAAAGTTAAATGGTCAAATTGACACATTTAAAAGTTGAATGGTCAAATTGAAAAAATATACAATTTCAGTGGTCATATTGATACTTGTGCCATTAATTATCTAAGCATGATCTTGTTAGAGGTTTTCCTAAAATTCTTTTTCAAAAAGATATAATTTGTGATGCCTACTCATTTTGGTAAAAAAAAACAAAGAGGGTGGATGAAAGCATGTATTGACATATGATTGTGATGTGATTCATGCAAGGAACCCTTCTTCATCTAACATAAACACATCAATTGAAAAACTTACCCAAGACTTCA
>JAWZTD010016747.1:22198-57683 GCA_035221335.1 Echites panduratus | reverse complement strand
GTACAGCTCGACATTATGGTTACATAATTATTATGGTATCATTTATTACGATGCTGAACAACTGATAAGATAGATTAGGATATTAATTATATCATGCATTAAATTTCTCCTAAAAATCAGTATATTAATTTCGGGAGGCAATTTCAAAAGATTTTTAAATTTTAGCCACAATTATAGGTTTTTCAAAAAAAAAAAAGTTTTAGACGATAATATTATATGGAGTAAAACAATTCATAGGTTTATTTATAAATGTTATCGGTTGTTATTTTTAAATACATGAGTTATTGTTTTTAAATGTATATGAGTTGTTTGTTACTATACATCTTATTAGTTTACGCGTATAGTTGTTTGTTACAATAAAGATTCTTAATTTTAAATACAAATAAGAAGGACATTTATAGGTAAAAGAATATATCAAAATTGATTAATTTTGTTAAAACTAGAAAGAATTTTTTTTTTTTTTTTGCACAATTTATCCGAAGGAAGTCAATTTGTACTAAAATTTTGCTAAGAATATGTTTATAATCTATATTCAATGTAAGGGAGCTTGCTTATTTAGCTCAAGATTTAATTAAAAAAAAAAAAAAAGGTAAGTGCATCCATATCTATCGATTGAAAAAATAATATTTAAATATCAATAATAAATAATGAGTTAATATATACATTTTTTTTTAAATCATTACTGAGAATTAAAATCTCAGATCAGATATATGAAGTCACGAAATTCTTGCCAATAGAAACCTTATACAGTAAATATATGCCTGGCAGTTCCGGAAGCCTCCGTTCGTCCGTCCGTCCATCAACAAAGATATATAAAACAGGGGAGGGAAACATGTGAACTCCTTCGCACCTTTCGGTGTGGAGATAACTTTAGCATGACTGCATCGTATGGACTCTCCCTTTCGCTGCATGATTGATGCCTTGAGGTAAGCTACAGCTACTCTCTACTACTTTTTGCCCAGGGGTGGATTCTTGGCTTACCTCAACTTAATGAGTTCTTGACTTGAATTCAACTCCTCACAAACTGCTCTAATTCATTCAATAACCTATCTCATTTAATTTTTAAATAATTTGTATTTTTGTTAACTTTTATAATTTCATCTATAATTTTACATATATATATATATATATATATTTCTTTAAATACCAATAACTTTGTAAGTTATTCATTACCAATAGAGAGAGAGAGAGAGAGAGAGAGAGAGAGAGGTGTAATAACTTTTGATGTAGGTGATTGCTGTCCACACGAGCGCTGTTACGTATAAGGAGTTTAAAGCGCAGGAAATAAGGGAAGTAGTCCTCCGTTTGTATTATTCTCTTCCCCAACCAAAACCAGGGAATGTCGACCGCAAAAAGTATGACAGTGCAAAAAACAAACGGAGGAGCAGAGTAGCGGCAAAGAACGACCCTGGATATGAATATATATATATATATATATTCATAAGAATCTGTATAGAATTGCAGAGGAAATCCGATAGGTAAGAAGCAGCAGACTAGGGCGAACAAGGTCACTGCCAGCAGCATGCAACCACATAGTCAGGAAACATTATTTTAAGCTGAATAGTATTTTATTTTGAGATTATTATTATTCCACATCATAGACTTATTTGAATCGTTGTACTTAAATTATACACTTTTATAAAAAACAAAAAATAATTTGTACTTAAAAATAACATTGGACATGTAGTATTCCAACCAATTGAAGTATTCTTGCAAACATTACCAAGATTGATTGATTCCTAAGGTTTTGAAAATAACTTCACCTATCATCTGAAGCAAAAATCTATATATTTATTTATTTATTTATTTATTTATTTATTTATTTATATGGACAGCTTCAATTGGAGTGAATGGCAAATTATTGAAGATATTTCAATCCAGCAAGATTACATTTGGAGACTTAAGTAAATGGATAATAAATATCACAGCTCTATCAGTGATCTTTGCATATCTAAAATTTCCTATATCACTCAGTTGCTTAAGTGTTTTTGGCAGTATCAATTTTGTTGTCTAATTACAACCAATCCAATCCGATCAACCTATAACACCAGATGAATTGGGTGATATTTTTTTACCTAATTGATTTAATCGGATCCAAGCCAAACCAATGAACACCCCTAACTTTGAATCTTCACAGATTCCCAATTCTGCTGCACCTTCTTGTCAATAGGGTCACGAAGGAAAAGGCCAAATCAACGAAGCTGGAGCCATAAAATTCCAAGCTACCAGAACTTTTTCAGACATGACTCTTTGTCCCCTATTTGGTTTCAATCATATTAGTAGATTCCAAGATTTTTTTTTTTTTTTTTGTATAAATCTTACAGCAACAGCGGAATGATCAAGGGGATGGTACCTGCAAATGATAAATCACTAAAGAGAAGTACTCAACAAGGCCAAGGAACCAGAAAAGGTTAAACATCATGGTGTCGTATCCCCTATGAAGGAAACCAGAATTTAACATGGTCAAACTGGCAATTTTATGTTGAAAGTTAAACAACAAATAAAACAAAAGAGAGATATCATTTTGTCATCAAGAGAAAATGTCAAGGAGAACAGAGACTATCTAGACACTAAAAGATCCATTTATTTTCAGTGGACTGCTAAACCTAATCTCCCAATTTTAAGTATCTAATAAATGTTATTGGGAAACATATTTGAGCATCACCTTATTGAATTTTATAATACACAGACATATATATATTACACAAAAAAAAAAATATGCTATCTCAAATTGAATTGATCATATTGCATGGCCCTTTCCAGCAAAAAACTTACAGATAAATTCCCTTTCATTACAGAAGCCCAAGCCCAACCAACATGTTTGCTGCTATGCTGACAGCTTTCATGGTGTTGGTGTATATATAGCCAGATGCAACAATAGAATGAATGTATATCTTCATTTTCTGGTCTCTCATTTCTCCTTTTAGATAACATGAAAGATAATATCTTGATCTATGGGTTGATAGTTATTATAAACTATGTTAACAGTTTCATTAATACAACTAATTTTGAAACGGAAAGAAAAATAGAACATATATAAAACAGAACAGTAGAACAAGTGCAATGTTTACTCTACCCTTTCACCTTTCAGTGCAACCAAAGAGAAACGTTACCCTTACCCTCCCTTTCATGTCATACAAAACAACCCCGTTTCGATTGAAAGAGGAACGGAGACGACTTAGTTTCTTCTCTCTCCACTTTCTAGTCTCCATCCACCTTATCAAACCAAACCATGACTAAAGTTGAGGTCCCTGATTAAGATCACACATTCACGTTTTACTAGAATTTGGCCAAGTTTAATCAATTTGGGTTGTAAATCAGAGGGTAAACAAGGGATCTTCTCCTTCCAAAAGAGATTTCAGCTATTAGTTGGTAACTGTTTTCTGCAGACATGAACAAAATAGGCATATCTAAAGATATTTCACATTTTTTAAATAAACCAATCGAAACTCTGTCATCAAAACAGAACTTACTCTTGATGAATGTTTCAACTTTCTTTTCTTCTTGTCTTCACCAATTCCATACTCTCTCCAATTAAACTCATTCAGGGGGTGATACTTCATGGAGGCCATCTTTTCTTTTGCTGCCTGAAGCTTTGCTTTCTCTAGCTTCTGCATTGATGAACATTCAAAAAAATGTTGGTGATTTGAAAGCAATTTACGAGAAAACTCACTGAGTACAATATCATGTAAAATAGCATATATACTTACAAGAGCCTTATCATAACCAGTAATTTGTTTCTTGTAAAGCCTGAGTTCCATCTCAAGTGCACTAATTCGAGATTCTACATGGACATCACATTGCTCAACCATCTGATTTTGCCTACTCCGAACAATTTCTGGCTGCCAAATGTTCAGTGCAACTGATGCTTGCCTGATATTATTTTAAAAAAAAGACATTGTTTCATGCTCGCTCCAATATAGTAAAAATTATGAACAAAGAAATCACAGATTATCAAAGCCCCAGAATAATGCTCACTCATTTTCTGAGAAGCTCACCTTAACATATACTCTCTCAGAAGCTAACAAGAATTTACAACATAAAATTAAGAAAACTTAAATATCCAGGTACAACGAGATTGTAAAAAATAGTTGCAAGTATGAAATTGATGTTGAGGAATTGAAGAACAAAGGAAAAATCAGAATCATCTCCACACATGAATTAACTTGAAGCATTTGGCAGGTGGTAGTGGTCCTTCAATAAGTCATGAACAAAGCAAAGCGTGGATATTTTGCTTTTCCGCATCTTCAATTTTTTTTTTTTTTGCCCTTTGTACTTCAATTCCTCAAATCAGTTTCCTCCTTGCAACAATTCTTAAGAGAGAGAATCAATAGGGAGCGAAGAGGGAAAAGGAAAACGGAAAGGGAAAAGAACAAAGAGGCATCAAATAAGTGAATAAATTACCTGACTTTATAAAGGTTGGATAACTCAACCAAAGTTTTCCTCATCTTCTCCGTTTCTTGGTTAGAATGAAAGTTTATCTCCCGAATCTTCCTTGAGCACTCAGCGATTTCACACTCGATTCTCCAAACAACTCTTCTATGAGCCAAAAGCTTTTTCTGCCTGTCCCTCTCGTACCTTTTCCAATGAATTATGTAACAAAAATGAGTACACTTCATACAGTAATGAAGCATAAAGATTCAAGTCCTAAATTACAGGCAACAAAAAGAGTACTTTCTGCTACTTTGTCGAATAAAAGTAATCCCAGTTGTCCCAGAAATCACTTCTTTTTCCTCATCTTTGGCAACCAAAGAATGAGAAATTTCACAAGAATATAATCACAAGAACTGAAATTGAAGGAAACCTGATTCTGTAGAGGGCTTTATAACCAGAAGATGTCCCCGGGTAGGATTTGAAATCCGAAGAGACTAAGGACGACCAGAGGGAATCCTCATCGGAAAGTCTATTGAGGAGTCTGCAAGTGATGGAAACGCAGCAGAGATCTTTGTAGTTGAGCTTCGAGCTCTCAATTCCGATCTCTAAGATTCTTCTCCACAGCTCCTCAGGCAAATTAAACATTTTTTTTTTCTCCGGTGGATTCGTGTTCTACGTGGTAGTAAAGACAAGGTAAATCCCTCGGCGCCTCGCGCGGATTCCAATATGAAAATAATTTATTAAATAATTTGAGTGATTGATTTATATTTAATAAATAATTTTTTTTCAACATAATTTAATTTAGGGTTTTTGTCTATATATTTCCACATGTTTAGGTCAAACTATATTCTTGTTCTATATTTTTTTTTTTTATTATAACGTCTCCTCATGATTTTACGGGCTATTATAATGATCCAAACAACCCTTCTCTGACCATTCTCACGACGGAGCATGTCACGTGACTAACTAATAAAGGTAAATATGTAATTTTTAAAAAAAAATTCACCTATTTGGTTTTACCTTATTTTTTCTCAACCATTATAGTCCCAAGTAAATTTACGAACTGTCATAATGGTCCAAACAACCCTTCTCCAGTTATTCTCAAAGAAGATCACTTGCTAAAGATATGACTAACCAATAATGGCAAATATGTCATTTTAGAAAACATTAATAATCATAAAAAATCTTACTCTAATTGGAGTTTAGGATTAATTAGGATGTACATCTTAAATTGAAAAAAAAAAGTAATCTAAATAAATTGTTCCTAAATGAGATTATCATTAAAATAATTATATATGCAATATAAATGACAAAAAAGGCAGTAAGCCATTAAATATCATTTCGTGATTGTTGTTGAGTTTCCTAAAATTTCTATTCTCATTTCAACTTTTCATGAATTGATTAAATTTGAATTATATTATTTTCCTTCAACTCACCATTGCTAAAGAGAAATTGAAAAAAAATATTGGGTTTCTTTTGAAGGATTATTTACAATAAATTTGGATGAAAAACATAACTTGAGATTCCAAGTCACTGATAAAAAATAGGTGATGAATGGTAGTTAAGACAATAACAAAAGAAGAAACCTAAAAACCACAACACCCTATTAGATTTAATTAGAGTTCCATTTTTTATGATTGTTGATGTTTTTTAAAATGATATAGTTTCTCTCATTGATTAGTTATATGTTTAGCAAAGTGATCCCCTTTGAGAATGGCTGGAGAAGGGTTGTTCTGATCATTATGGTAGTTTATAAATTCATGAGGGATTATAATGATTAAAAAAAAACATGTAAGGTCAAATAGGCAAAATATCTTTTTAAAATTATATATTTACCCTTATTAGTTAGTCATGTGCCATGCGCTTGACCTATTCCGCCGTGTGAGTGGTCAGAGAAGGGTTATTTAGACCGTTACAATAACTCGTAAAATCGTGAAAGACCATTATAATCGGAAAAAAAAAAACATGTAGGACAAGAATACAGTTTGGCCTAAACATATGGGATCAGATAGATGAAAAACAGATTAATTTAAATATATAAATGGAGTTTTTAAATTTGTTAATAGAAGTAGAATAATAAAGGATTTAAGTGTTAATGAATAGTAATATATTTTGATTGTTTCAATAAAATGTTGTTGGCAATAATTTTTAAGTGCGGTTACTTTTATCTTATTCTTAATAAGAGTTAAAATTTGAGATAAATATTGTAAATATTTTAATTCGATGTCCGAAAAATATTCCAAAAAGAAGAAGACTATTTACTGTACAAATCTTTCATTCAAAGTAATTAATAGTAATTTAGTAACTTCAATAATTGGTTGATCACGTATTAATACTAACCAAGAGAAGAGAAGGTTATTTTCGTATTTATTGCTCTAAGAAATATCGAATGAGGAAATAAATAAAATGATCAAATAATAATTTCTACTGACAATAATCCTTTCATGACATATATTGTTTCAATAAAAAATAATAAAATTGGCTCTCCATCATTACATGAATTGCCAACGAAAAGAAAAGTATGTTTATAATAATAGTTAAAACAAAGTAAAGTAAAGGAATAACAAGAATGATGAGGTTAAAAAAAAAAAAGAATAATAAGAATGAAGAGACCCAACTTAACTAAGAAAAATTGAATAAGAAAAAAATGAATCCTTAACTTACTCATCTTCTTTTTCTCACACAAACTTTTTCACACCAATTCAGGTAAATGGTAATTATTTCCGTCCACAACCTTGATGGACTAGGTTAAATTCCATTTTTTTTCGTTGGCCAACCACATGTAGAAGAAGAAGACTCAGTTCACAATTTCTTTAAGTCTCAACTCCGTCATTTCTAATATAGAACAAATGAAGTGAATCTGGAAGACTAAAAATTTGAAATGCATGTCCATTTTTCTTCTTTATTCTATTTCTCTAAGCAAGCAAACAATTACATTGTATTATATTATGATTTTAAATAATTATATTTAATTTTTATCATTTATTTATTATATTATGATTTAATTTGAAAATTTTTAATTTATCGAATAAAAATAGGTAATAAATTTTTTTATTAAATTCAAGTCAATTTTAATTTGTTAACATGATAAAGCTATTTCTAAAACTAGCAAGATTTTTTTTTTAAGAAATGCTTTGAAATAAATAATACATTACATAATGAATAAAGAAAGATAATAGTTATTTGTGCCATAATCGTGGGTATGGGAGAATATGAAAATTAGATTTAAAGATAAGTAGAAATTTATCAAAACCAAAAAACATAATTATAATAAAATACATCATATAATCCAATACCTTTAATATTATCATAGGACATGCCCTTGTAAGAGTCCGTCCAACCGTGTGAACTGCTTCAATTTGAAAAACTCCGCTAAATCATTTGGAGAAACATTTTCTAGAACTTATAGAGGAGAGACACACCATAGATGCATTGAAGAAAAAAAAAGGTTGAAATGATGACTAATGTTTTTTTTTTTTTTAAATGAATGTATTATAATCTTGAACTTTAAAAATTATCGTCAATTAATTTTTGAAAATTAACAGTTATAATGACATACATTTAAAATTTAATGTTATTTCTGAATAATATTAAAGGTCTAAGATTATGATTACTAAAGATTAAAATGACATGAAATGTTGAAGAAATAAAGATTAAAATGCCTAAGACTTCATTTTTAATTTTATTTTTATAAGAACCTAGTTTTTATTTAAGAATGTGAATTTCTCATTCTTGATGGAATTATATTTATCAAATATGAAAATTGATTTAAATATTTATATACATATGAACTACCAATAGTATAATAAAAGAAGCTAACTTTACATAAGTAAATGACAGAAAATGTACCAGTAAGAAAAAAAACTCCCTAATTTATTGTTAATATCCCCAAAAGAAAATTAAAACACTCAGACTAATGGGAAAAAAAGAGAAAATTTTAGAAAGCTTTTTTTTTTTTTTTTGCAGCTTATTGTCTACTTGGCAAACTCAATTGAAGTCTTACTCTTCAGCTCCTTGTTAAACCTCAATCAAATATACTTCTCAATCTGAATTTTATCCACCATCAGTCTCTCTTTCTCTATGTTCTATAGTTCTGCCCGGACGGGCAGTTGAAGGAATGAGAATTTAACACCTCATGGTACACTTGGCTTTAGCAAAAGGGATTTTATCTTGGACACCTGTCACTCCAGGAGGTTTTCCATCTTTGTCAAACCCAGTGAAGTTATCAATCCAAAAAATATTGAGAACGATCAAAACCAACACACAAAAATGGTAGAAAAATAAACCCTGGGAGAAATTTACTATTTGGACAAGTCAAATTCAATGGAATCTTCTCCGACAAAGAAAAATAAAGATGGAAAAAATAAGGAATTTCTTGGTTTAAAGTTTTTTGCAGTGCTTTCATTGTCAAGCAACAAAAGCATTTGAATATGCTGATAGCTCTCTTAGCTCTGCATAGCGCCTCTCTAAGATTCGAAAAACAATAACAAAAAATCATTACCGCAAGAACCTTTCTGAAAGGAAACAAAAAAGAAAAAAACTTATCTTTTAAAGAAAAACAAAGATTATAGAAGAAAAAAAAATGAAGAATCCGATGCTAAAAACATATAGCAATACTTAAAACTTCTTCTCCTGCTTCTCTCTTCTTCCTTCTGCTTCCTATTCTCCTTTCTTCTCTTTCTTCTTCCCTCCAGCCATCGCAGCTCGACCCACAACCTAGATTTGTCCACCACTGCACATCCTTCACAGCCGCTGCAACCCTTGGTTAGCACTGCTCTAGGCAACTCGTTCATCTTTCTCACTACCCACCCCACATACAATCGAGATCTGGCAAGATCCAGCCTAGCCCATCCCTCCCTTTATTTTTATTGCTTTCCTAGCCCATCTAACATCTTGGCTGGTGACTGTCGTCCTTGCCATGCTTATGTTGTCTCCTCCACAATTCTACAATTGCAATCCTTCAGCTCAATCAGGTCTACTGGTAGGGATATGGACCACTTGGTCATAAATCACCCACATCATCCTTTATTAATTTTATCAATTTAATTTCTTAATCTTTACTTTAACTTTTATATCTTTTAATTTATAATTTTTAACTTTTTTTTATTCCCACTTTGCAGCCCATTCTTCAAGAAAAAGGAATCCCTTTTTTTTTTCCTTCCGCCCTTTCTCTTGCAACTCCCATTCATTCTGCAGAGAAAAAAGAAAACAAAAGGTCATCTTCCTTGCACCGCCTCTTTTACCTCCAATAGAGGCTTCGGTTTTCAGTAGAACCCAATGCCGATCTATCTTCTACATCGCAGCCGTCTCCGCCTCCCCCTCCGGTCTCAAGTCTCCGATCAAGAAAAAAAAAAGAAGAAGAAGTAAGCATTGTTTTCTTTTTGTTTACAACTTGAGTTGATTTTGAGCGACAACAGAAGTATACTTTTCTTTTTGTTTTTTTGTTCCTCTATCTATAAATCTAGATTTCAGCTCCGAATTGACTTGACCAGTTTTGTATTAATTTGTATTTGCAGGTGACTCTGTTGCATCGAACTCTTTGTCACTTGTTTCAATTTGAATATGTAAGCATTTTGATTTAATTTTTCTTTAACCTTTGCTTCTTTTTGATTTACTTTTTCTTTAACCTTTGCATCTTTCTTTTTGCAATATCGATTGATTTGGCTAGTTAGGGATATTTAGTTTTTACGAATTCATGATTGTTCTGAATTCTTTATGAAAAATAGACGTAGGTGGGGCAAGCTAGAGTGTAATGCATTGCTTAGAATCTTTAATTGTTGCAAACTGTGCAAGCCTAATTTGAGAATTATTTCCTTCTGGTCTCTTCTTCTTTGAATTTAAAATTGGTTTTAAAGGGATTGTATATAAGGAATCTGAAGTTCTGTTTTATCTACTCTTTTAAGGCTTGCAAATATTGAACCTAGTAAGATATTTAATAGTTTGATATCAGGGCCCCGTATGGTTGTAAGTTAATATGAGAGCATATACTTGCTAATTCTTCAAAAGCTTTTGTAAGTTAGAATAAGAGCTTAGAATTTATGTATAATTAGAAACAACAAAAAAATTTCTGCTAGGAGGTATATCCAAGGATCCTGAAGTCAAACGGTTAAGTTGTTTCTTTAATTTTTTTTCTTTTTTCCTTTGTCAAGTCTCTACTATTGTATATATTCTGCAAAACAGTTATTTTTTTTTCTAGAAGCTCTCTGCCATTGGCCAATGATTACTTCTTCCATTCTGCAAGGATATCATCCAGTTAAGTGACAATCTCGGAAAACGGGGAAGATAACCACATTCTGCTCAAGAATTCTTCAGCAACTTGAGAATTTTTTATGTTGGCTTCTAAATTTTAATTAGACATGCAGCAAATAGTCAGACATTCATGATGATTTTCATATCACCATCTAAACTTTAGTTGATTCATAATACAATTATTTATTTATGTACAATCTTTTCACCATTGCAATAAATATGAATAATCTTTTCGCTTTTAATAAATCTCATTGACATGAGAATCAAGCAAAAAATTGACATAATCTAACTTTTTTCATACATAAAATATTCACATCAATTAAAAACTCTAGTTCAATAGCCAGTGTATTACAATAATATACCAGAGCATGACAAAGACAGAATTTTGCCAGCAGATTAAGAACAAGAAAAATCAATTCTATTCTATAGAATTTTTCCATCTCCACTTTAGCAAGTCAAAAATAAACTTTTAACTTTCAACATATTTCCATAACGCCTTCAACTTTTAGCATCAACAAAATAGCAAAATCCACCAGTAATTGTTGTAGAGAGAAACTTTTATACAGTAGAGGATTCGAGGGTAGTTGCAGCCTATATTTCCAAGAAACATTACCATAAGGAACCATGTAATAAGTAATAGTCTCATACAAGGACATGTTCATCTTATGAAAAATATATATATATATATATATATATATAAGAAAAAACAAGAGGTTACTTCAGCTTGAATGCTCATTTGACTCAACTGTGGTGTTAGAGAAGAAGCTAAAATGGCAAGAGGCATACCAGGAGGAAAGGTAATAACACCAGGTTGCAATGAATTAGTATCTTTTTTTTTTTGGCCCTCTTCCTTGCAATTTTTACAATTTTCACAGCTTAAAATCATGAGTTCTAATTGCAGATAAGAACACATGAAATTATAGTCTACAAGCACCACAATTGTGAATATAATATATGACATTTAAAACGTCTAATATAAGACATACCTATTATTGTACAATTACTCTTTGTATGTCTTTCCCAATGCCCTTTTATGCTTCCTTTTCCATTCCCTTTTGGACGAATTCTCCTAGAATCTATCACATGAGCATCATCATGAAGCTCTTTCAAGTTCTCAACAAACTTTGAACTATTATTCTCAAAATTTGGATGCCCCTTCCAATATTCATCTAACTTTGAACTAATATTCTTAAGTCCCTGCCAAACAATGATTCTAGTAGATTCTTGCACTTGGCTTCGGGTGACAATATCATATGCTAATCTTATTGCACGATTTGTGAACATTACTTGTGAGGAAGAACCACTCATTAAAAATTCGATGTTGTTCTTTATCATCTACATGTTTCCTAGCATCTTTTCCCCATCTATGCAATATATAGCCATATGGAATTTCCATTATGTTCTTAGCTTTTAAAGCTGCTAATGCATGTGTACATAATATCCCCATTGCCTCAAATTTCTTGCAACTACAATTGACTTGCAATTTTTTCTCATCAAAAAGAACACTGCTCATTTTCAAACCCCATTTGGACTTTAAACTAACATCAAATTGAAATAAACCATCATCAATTTTATGCTTTACATGTGATGCAGCCAATATATCAATGAATTCTTGCTCTAAAAACTTATAAATTCTATGAGTGTAATGCTCTGCTGCTGGCTGCAATATCATGCTCCCTCTAACTTGAAGGACAACTTTACCTTGCTTACATTGCAAATCAAGCTTAGACTCCTTTTGGCGCCACTCCCCACTTTCCTATCAAGTTCTGTCACAAATTTAGTAAGAGAAGTTGTTCTATCTCCAATTCCATTTAATATATGATTTGTTCCCTCACTTCTTGACTTTGACTTCATCCCAGCATTAAATGCATCATTATTGAGGGCTGTGCACCATTTTTCTCTCAAACTGAATTATCTATTTAACCAAGTGTGATTTTGTAAACCGTGATCAACAATCATCTGATTCCATGTTGTAAGTAATTCTTCTTTGGTTTCATAACCTAACAAACAGTTATAAAATAAATATGATAATTGGTTGTTGGAATTAAGACATCCAAGGTGTGATGGAGCATTTTTTGCAATGTGCCACAAACATAAACGATGACCTGTGTTAGGAAACACTTTACTAATTGCATTCATCATTGCTTGATCTTGATCTGTCAGGAATGTCTTTTGAGGATTTTGATCCATTGATTCCAAAAAAGACTTAAATGCCCATTCAAAACTTCTTGTTGTCTCATCTGAAAAAAAGGCACAACCGAACAATATGGTCTGCCAATGATGGTTAATACCTATAAAAGGAGCACAAACCAAATTATATTTATTTGTCCTATAAGTAGCATCAAACACAACAACATCTCCGAATGAATCATAGTCTATTCGTGATCTACCATCTCTCCAAAAGAAATTAAGCATTCGGCCTTCATCATCAAGCTCCACATACCAATAAAATATGCCCTCTTCATTAGCTTTACTCTTGAAATAATTAACTACTCTTCGTGCATCACCTTTTTCAATGAGAGTTTTTCTCTTACTAGAAATTATGTTATAGGCATCTTTTCTGGTGAACCCCAATCTAGCAATGCCACCACTTTCTTTGGACAAAAAAGAAACTACACTAGATAGTGATATTCCAGTATTAACGAATGATTCCAAAGTATTACCTTGGGCTTCTGAAATTGATCTTGCTGACTTCAACAAATGCTTCTCATATTCCTTGGCAAATTCGTGATTGTGATCTTTTACAAGTACTTTAACTTTCCATGCACCTTCTTGGTCAACCACAAAAGTCACCATGGCATTACAACCAGTCCTAGTTTCCTACTTATTGAATACATTACTAGTAGTGCATTCACTCACTTCCTTCCGTCCCTGCTTTGAACAATAATAATTTTTTTATTTTATTTTCTTGGTACCCTCATAATAATATTGTTTACTTCTTCGTATACTAAACCCCATTGCAAGTGCATAATTATTATACATCTCAAAAGCATTTTTTTCACAGCAAACAATTTCTTGTCGTAACTTCTTTTCCAATTCCTCAATATCACGTTCAATGTTGTCATCATTCTCTACTTGTTCAGTGTCTAAACAAACAGGTTTTGCTAGTTGAATATCTAAACAAATAGGTTCTTCCCCTTCATTATCAAGATAAATTATGCCTTCCTTATTCTTGCTTTCATTTCCTGATCCTAACATACCTATACATAAATCAAAGGAAAAAACTAATTAAATGATTGAAGAAATTAAATAGCTAACCATACTCCATAAAATGTTCTACTAAAAACGAAAATATGTTGCTAAGTTTGAACTCATATGCCAGAGAATAAAAAATATAAAGATAAAGTGCAAAACATGCTCTAGTAAAAAATCATTATAATGTCATCTTATTTTGCAATACCTGTATTAGTAATGTCACTCAATTCACTTACAAGTCTCAGCTTATACAAAAAAAAAAAAAATGTTTTCGCTATAAAAACCAAAACCAAAAAAAAAAAAATTAAACAAGCATTTACCAAGATTTTATTTTCTTAAAATTTATTTAAATAAAAAAATGAAATTTAGCTCACTTTTAGAAGAGGAAAACTTGATGCTTTCAATTTTTCAAAAGATTCATTGTCTTCTTGCTCTTTATAAGAAGCTCTAAATGTCAAGATTAACTCCAGAAAATTCTTCTTCACAAGTTAAAAACTTTCAAAGGGTATGGGTAAATTTAACTTTAAGAGGGTGTGGATCAATGAGGAACGAGTAACAGTGGAGGAATAACAATGAAGAAATTTTTTTTTCTTTTTCTCAGAATAAGTGGGAGCTACTGGAGAGAGAGGGAACTAAAAGGCAGGACTCCATTTTCTAGGAGAATGAGCTGCAGAATGGGAGTTTAAAAAAAACAGCTAAATTATAAATTAAAAAGATAAAAATATAAATAAAGATTGAAAAAGTTAAAAAAATAAACTAATATAGAATGACGTGGCTTATTTGTGACCAAGTGGTCCATGTCCCTACAAGTGGACCTGGTCTATTGTAGAATTTGCCTTCGGGTAAATGGTAATTACTTTCATCCACAACCTTGATGGAAATCATTTCCGTCCACTAGGACAAAATTCCATTTTTTTTCGTTCGCCAACCATATGTAGAAGAAGAAGACTCAGTTCACAATTTCTTTAAGCCTCAACTCAGTCACTTCTGATACAGAACAAATGAAGTGAATCTGGCAAACTAAAAATTTGAAATTCATGTCCATTTTTCTTCTTTATTCTATTTCTCCGAGCAAGCAAACAATTATTTTGTATTATATTATGATTTTAAATAATTATATTTAATTTTTATCATTTATTTATTATATTTTGATTTAATTTGAAAATTTTTAATTTACCGAATAAAAATAGGTAATAAATTTTTTTATTAAATGCAAGTCAATTTTAATTTGTTAAGATGATAAAGCTATTTCTAAAACTAACAAGAATTTTTTTTTTTAGAAATGCTTTGAAATAAATAATACATTACATATGAATAAAGAAAGATAATAGTTATTTGTGAAATAATCACAGGTATGAGAGAATATGAAAAGTAAATCTAAAGATAAGTAGAAATTTATCAAAACCAAAAATCATAATTACAATAAAATACATCATATAATCAAATACCTTTAATATTATCATAGGGCATGCCCTTGTAAAAGTCCGTGCAGCTGTGTGAACTGCTTCAATTTGAAAAACTCCTCTAAATCATTTGGAGAAACATTTTCTAGAACTTATAGAGGAGAGACACACCCTAGATGCATTGAAGAAAAAAAAAAGGTTGAAATGATGACTAATGATTTTTTTAAAAAATGGATGTATTATAATCTTGAAATTTTTAAATTATCGTCAATTAATTTTTGAAAATTAATCGTTATAATGACATACTTTTAAAATTTAATGTTATTTCTGAATAATATTAAAAGTCTAAGATTATGATTACTAAAGATTAAAATGACATGAGATGTTGAAGAAATAAAGATTAAAATGCCTAAGACTTCATGTTTAATTTTATTCTTATAAAAACCTAGTTTTTATTTAAGAATGTGAATTTCTCATTCTTGATGGAATTATATTTATCAAATATGAAAATTGATTTAAATATTCATATACATATGGACCACCAATAGTATAATAAAAGAAGGTAACTTTACATAAGTAAATGACAGAAAATGTACCAGTAACAAAAAAAAAACTCCCACAATTTATTGTTAATATCTCCAAAAGAAAATTAAAACACTCAAATTAAAGGGGAAAAAAAAGAGAAAATTTTAGAATGTTTTTTTTTTTTTTTTGCTGATCTCATTGTAGACTTGGAAAACTCAATTGAAGCCTTACTCCTCAGCTCCTTGTTAAACCTCAATCAAATATACCTCTCAATCTGAATTTTATCCACCATCAGTCTCTCTTTCTCTATGTTTAATCGTTCTGCCCAGAAGGGGCAGTTGAAGGAATGGGAATTTAACACCTCATGGTACACTTGGCTTTAGCAAAGGGATTTCATCTTGGACACTTGTCACTCCAGGAGGTTTTCCATCTTTGTCAAACCTAGTGAAGTTATCAATCCAAAAAATATTGAGAACGATCATAACCAACACACAAAAATGGTAGAAAAATAAACCCTAGGAGAAGTTTACTATCTGGACAAGTCAAATTCAGTGGAATCTTCTCCGATAAAGAAAAAGAAAGGGGAAAAAAAATTAGGAATTTCTTGGTTTAAAGTTTTTTGCAGTGCTTTCATTGTCAAGCAACAAAAGCATGTGAATCTGCTGAGAGCTCTCTTAGCTCTGCATAGCGCCTCTCTAAGATGCAAAAAACAATAACAAAAAATCATTACCTCAAGAACCTTTCTGAAAGGAAACAAAAAAGATAAAAACTTATCTTTTAAAGAAAAACAAAGATTATAGAAAAAAAAATGAAGAATCCGATGCTAAAAACATATAGCAATACTTAAAACTTCTTCTCCTGCTTCTCTCTTCTTCCTTCTGCTTCCTATTCTCCTTTCTTCTCTTTCTTCTTCCCTCCAGCCACCGCAGCTCGACCCACAACCTAGATTTGTCCACCACTGCACATCCTTCACCGCCGCTGCAACCCTTGGTTAGCACTGCTCTAGGCAACTCGTTCCTCTTTCTCACTACCCACCCCACATATAATCGAGATCTGGCAAGATCCAGCCTAGCCCATCCCTCCCTTTATTTTTATTGCTTTGCCAGCCCATCTAACATCTTGGCTGGTGACTGTCATCCTTGCCCAGCTTATGTTGCCTCCTCCACAGTTCTACAATTGCAATCCTTCAGTTCAATCATAATATTGACAAAAATAAAACTCTGAACCATCTTGAAATATAACAAACTACTACCAAAGTTGTCCACTCCATTAGCAACAAACATGATAAATATAACAAAAGGCAAGGGAAAATACAACAGCTTCATAGTCACTTACCAAGAAAAGATGAAGAAGAAAACCGCACAAGTAGGAGTCCCCCCACCCATCACCCTTTTCCCGAAGCGCAAGCACTTGGTAACACCGTTAACCACCATCTGAACCATAAACACAGTACGTTCACTCGTCGTACTTATCAGGTATCACCATAGTCTTCAAGAACATCTAAGAAAGAATGTTTTTAGAAAAAAAAAATTAAGTAAAACAAAATCTTAATTCCCATAAAACAAGAAGGATAAAGCCCCAATTTTGATCTCTACAAAATGGAGTAAAAGTGTACCGTGTTACGCCGCTGCTGACACCTACAGTAAGAACAACTTCCATTTTGTTCTTCATTTGTTCTAAATCACTCTAGAAGGAGACATGAGCATATGGAGTATAATGATGATGACTATTATGACTATGATGTTGATGAGAGGCCAAGGAGAGATAGGTTCATGCCTCCAATTCAAGGTTCCAAGAGTGTTGGGTAATACTTCAAACAAATGGAGCTAGACATGAAGAGAACTAACATTAAAAAGGATAGAGAGGCTTCAATTGTTGTATATCTCAAAGGGTTGAGAAGGGAGATCAAAGAAAGAGTTGAACCACGCCTTTTTGTTGAACTTGAAGAAATGGTGCACATGGCCGTCCAAGTTTTGAGATGCTTTAAGAATCGAAAGTCATCTTATGGGAGATCTTATGAAAGCTCAAGTCCAATTACTTTTTCATCAACTAAAATGTAAAGTGTATGACTAAAAGAAGAGGAAGTGAAACACTAGCACAATCCTCTAGAAGTGGAGACCTCAAATGCTTCAAGTGCCATGAATATATGGACATCATGTTTCACATTGCCCAACATTGGAGAAAATGGTGCCAATCCTTTGTATCTTATAAGGTTTTGGATGATTCTCACATTTAAACTCCAATCTATCCACCATATATTAACTTAAGAGTTCACATTACTTTCATGATCAATCATCAAAATACTTATTTTTTTCAAAAATGATGCATCTCGCAAGAAACAAAGTCTCTCTTTGATTATCCCCTTCATTAAAAGTCTTATGATCATCAACTTTCTTCACTTCAATAGGAGTCTCTTGGATTTGCACTTTTTCAAAGTGCCTTCCCATGTCACCATATTTAGCCTTCACCTTTTGGTCCTTGGGCTTGGATTTCTATTCTTTTGAATAAGGACCTTACATCTTAGATGATGAAGTACCATAACTTGAGCTCCTATAGGATTTCCTATATGTTGACTTCCTACCTTTCAAGTATCTTTCAACTTGGATAGCCATGTATACCATATCCTCAAGATAATCATAGTATTATGGTTCAACTCTTTCCCAAATCTCTTTATTCAAGCCATTGGAAAATCTATCCATTGTAACTTCTTTATTTTCCATTATGTTGGCTCTCTTCAATGTAATTTCAACTCTTTATAGTACTTGTTCACACTCTTGGAACCTTGAGTAACATTTCTATAGTAGAGGTTTGGTGCATATCTATCTCTCATGATCTTTTTCATTTCTTCCCATGTAGCATAGGTGTCTCACCACTAATTTTTTTAGATTTCACCAATTGATCCCACTAAGTTAAGGCATAATTATCAAGACTTTCAACAACTATCTCCATCTTTTCTTCCTCCAAGTAGTTATGACAATTAATCACAAGTTCAATTTTTATTTCCCAAGCAATGTAAGCTTTCGGGTCATTTATACCATGGAAAGATGGAATGGTCTTTTCGTTTCTCCCATATCTTCTTAGCCTTGATTCATCGTCATAATCATATGAATCTTCATCTTAATACTCCTCATGTTCATGCCTCCATCTAGATTGATTCATTTGTTGATTTTTTCTACCAACTAATTTATGTGGCACAAACTCCCTATAAGAACAAGGTTGAAATGTCTCCTATCTTCCTCCAAATAAAATACTTGAGATGATGATTTAAACATATTTATCTACAATAGCAACAAAGGAAAACTAGGGATATTATATATATTATATATATTTCTCACTTGCCCTAGTGTTTGCACTCAATGGTATGCCTTTTTCTCGCTCTAATGAACTCACCCCTTTAAACTTTTCTTCAAGTTTTTAACCAACTCAATTAAGCAATGCAACAACTTCAAACAAGAATGCCAAGTAATCCAAAAATACTCAATCAACTAGTTAATGAATGATCAACAAACAAGGACAAAAAAAGATAAGAGTTTCAGAGATGTAGGTCAAAGAGCACAAGACAATTCATCAAACACTTTGACATTTCATCAAAAACCTTGAGGTCAAAGAACAAGGGATCCAAATTTCCAAGCAATCAACAATTCCAATGGCCTTGATATCAAATTAAATAGGCAATAGGCATGTGGCCTTGATATCCAAATCAAATAGGTAAAAGGCAAATCAAATCTCAATTGCTCAACAATTCAATCCCAATTTAACAATTGATCCAATCAACAATAAATCTTAACTCTAAGCATTGGATCTTAATTGAGAATTCACTTTTTTTTTAAGGTTTTCAAATTTTCTCATCAATTCTCTTGTTGTTGTTGTTGTTGTTGTTATAGAGATAGAAGAACAATCACCAAATACAATAGACTTTGCCCTTTTTTTTTTTGTTTAAGGCACAATTCTCACAAGACTAGGATCACAAGAAGATAACAAAGAAGAATGTAGAAGAAGATAAGACCTTAAATCTCAACAAAGCAAGCATGATCTTATAACATTTAACACAAAGAGAGCAAATCAAGATAGGCAAACCTCATAATGCTAAACTTAGGATCTGATACCAAAAGACGAAGTGATATTGAGTTTGATTTTTGGCTTGCCTCTTAAACACACCAAATTGAAGACAATTCCCAAGACTCATTATAAAGTTCAAGCTATTACATTGACCTATGTTGCCTTTCAACATCAACCAATGTGTTGAGTTTGGTAAACAGTTCAACACCCTATCCAAAGTAATTGAAAGCCCGACAATAGTTAATCAAGAACTCTAGAAGAGTTTGGTGAAGAACTCAAAAGAGATCATGTTTGATCCATTCAAATTTGATATAATATTATGAAAATGCTTTGGAATTACAATCATAAGGCCATATATATATAGGCAAGGACTTAAGCAAGACCAGAATAAAGTTCAAATAAATTAAATACCACTTAAAGTATATTAAAATTATATGAAAATAAAAGAAAAGGAAATAAAATTGGGGTTGGCTAGGTGAAAAATCAATAGGCTTGGTCAAAACTCAAGTGGGTTCGCTGTTGGATTGGATTTGATAGCTGGTGCTCTTGCCCAAACCGATCAGCCTTGGAAGTTTCGTGCCCGAAGTACACCATCTGCTTTGTTCATCAAGTCATTGTCAACAGATTTTGACCGTTTTCTATCCTTATTGATATTTAATGATTTTGATGTCATCCCCAATCATTTACATGCTTGAAATTGAGGTTCAAATCTTTGTAGACAAACCTACATATATATCATGTCATCTTCAAAGAAAGTCTCTATTTTGTCCATCTTTTGTGCAATTTCATCCAAGACTTCCTTTATTCTTGAAATTTCATTCTTTATCCTTGAGATGACATTCTTGTATTTGAAATACAAGTTCTTGTAGTACATGAGCTTCCTTGCGTAGAACTTGTCTTCTTTAGGTCATCACTTGAAAGCATCCATGAACTCTCATACTTGAATGTAAGTCTTTGTAAAAGTACTTTCTTCCATGACTATCACCTTCCAAGTGCTTCAACTTTGATGCCTTCCAAGATAGTTCCAATAATGCTAGGGTTCCTCGTTAATCACCATCATTCTGGTCACCTCAAAAAGATTCATCCTTGAATCTCTAAGTCCTACATAGAGAAGACAATGGTCACTAACATGGATTAAAGGAAGAATGTAAACCTTGCCTAATGTTTCCATGTTCTCAGGCACTAGGCCTTGGTCATCCCACTTTGGAAATATGTCATGAAAAAGCCACAACTCTTGTTCTTTTAAAGGTGGTTTCCATTCATTAATTGAAATGATCCTTTTTTTCACCTACAATGAACTCATGAATAAGAGTAGTATATCCAAGGAATGCAATCAATTGTAAGCACCAATGAAGCAAGGCTCTCTCATTGAAAAGTAAAACAACAACTCTAAAGGTCGACGTCTCTATAGAGCATGGCATAAAAGAACTACAAACCTTGAATTCAAGCAAAATATGCACAAGAGACACTGGCTCAACTTAGCAATCAAATATCCTTTATCAAATTCATCAAACCTATGTGAAAAATGAATAAGAATATAACTTTCATATATGCTAGAACTTAAAGCTCCATCAAGACAGACATTAATGTACTCATTCAAAGATAGAAAATATCAGCAAAATCTCAACAAGCCTCTATTGATGGGACAAAATACAATCTAAATCAACATATAATTCCACTAAATAAAGACCAAACACATGACAAACATGTTGAAATCATAATCATGAAGTTTCACAACTTCCCTAAAGTTCAACTTCTCAACATGACATGCTTCATCACAAATCTCCAACAAGTAATTATTCTCAATAAGCATAGACTTTCTTTTCAGCATAAGTACCAATTTGGCCATTGAACTTGCACTTTTTTTTCAATGTAGCCATTAAACTTTTAAATGAATTATTAATTTGGCCATTTAACTTGCACTTCTTTTTTTCAATTTAGCCATTAAACTTCTAAATGCAATAATTTAACCATTTGACTTTGTGGAAATTATCAATTTGACCATCATATGGCAATCCGACTAATTAATATGTATGAGTGAAATTACATTCTGGTGAGAAGCTGACATATATTGTCTACATTAGAATTTTATTCATGTCATATATAAAAATATTCACGTCACCAAATCTAACATAGAAATTGAAATTTAAAACATCCAAATAAAAAAAGGACGCAAAACGCAAAGTTATTCTCCGACTGTTTTTCTCCTTCTATTTCATCTATCCATTTTGATGACTTATCTAAGGTTTTTAACCATTTTCAGAATCTGCAAAATTATTCATATAGACATCTTGCATCTAATAAATTGAGTGCAATTCCTCAATTTCAAGTACTACGTACCTATAAAAATTAGGGTTGACTGGAGCGTTGAAATCTTTCTAAGTTTTTAGACCTTATTTTAATATATTTCCATTTTTTCTTTTTTTTTTTTATCATTTATTTTTTGCCTTGTTGGATGCCAAGCTGTAATTTAAATATGAGATAAACATATTTCACCTTTAAGAGTGGTGCATGGAGGTCAATTTTGGTTGGACTGCAGTGTTATGATCAAATTGACAATTTTCATAAAGTAAAATGGTTAAATTGACATATTTAAAAGTTTGATGGTTGAATTGAAAAAAAAGTATGAGTTCAATAGCCAAATTGATAATTTTCATAAGTGATATGGTTAAATTGACATATTTAGAAGTTTAATTGCTAAATTAAAAGAATAATGTAAGTTTCATGACTAAATTGGTACTTGTGCCCTTTCTTTTCACGTGGGGGTAATCATTGTAACCATCATTCACTATTGACAAATAATATGGTGCAGGAGAAGATATGAAACCATAAATATCTAAATAACCTTTTATATATTAGAGTTGGAGGTGGAGATTGTTCATGCAAAATTCACAACTATAAATGAGAGACAAGAAAAATTGTGACAAATATATTTAATCAATTTAAAATAGTGAAATATAAATTTTCGTGGAGAAATCTTTTGATTCTTCTATGAGAACATGTTGATGAGACATCACTAGACTTGATCTCTGATCAAGTAAGTTTTCCTCACGAGAACTTGATTGATTTAATTGATGATTATCAAAAGTTTTAATTCTGCCCTTTTGATGAAGAACACTTTTAATACCTGGAGTGACTTTTTGATAAGACTTAAGATCTTTCTGGTCAAAACTTAATGAATTCCATTTGTGATGGCAAGAACATGTTGAGGTGAGAATACTAGATTTAATCTCAGATTGAGCGAGCTTCGTTTCACAAACACTTAATTAATACTTGTTAAAAGCTTCTACTTTCTCTTTTTATAAAGATTGCTTTGAATATTTGAAGACAAACTTTGAAGAAAAATTGAAAGATTCCAACGAAGGCTTGGATGACCTCATTTGTTAATGGTGTCTTTGAATATTTATGAAGACCTGTTTTAATAGTTGCGAGAGGGGCAACACATTCGATAATAATTTGAAATTGAATCAATCCTCACAATCCCCCTATCAATATTGGATTTAAGAAGTGATATTTAGAAATTTTTCTTAAAAGACATTTTGGATAAGGTTTTAAAAAAGAAGAATCTCCATAAATATTTCTTTTTACAAAAGACAAAAACATATCTCTTTTCAGGTAAAATACTTAAATTTTGACCTTTTTAATTTGTCCAAAAAAAATCCAAATGATTTATTCCATATAATTTTTTTTAATAATAAACAAATTTGAATTGTCTACGTAGACCTCCACGAAGATTTTAGTGGCCTTGGTTAATATTTCTTTTACAAGTTCGGTTAATATTTCTTTTAGCTCAAAACCCACAATGAAGTAAAAATAAATATTTCAAGAGCACCCCATTTCAAAACGTTCTTTTATTATTGTTTTCTCTAACTGGGCAGCGCGCCCTTTGGCCATCTTTTCTGCTTCGTTTAGAAGGAAGCCAGAGGGAGAGGGAAACACAGATTGGGGAGGAATTAAATGGGTCTATGGTGGAAGTGGAATTCCTTTACTCTTCCTCTTTGCCTCTTCTTCCTGCTATTTACTTTCTCTTCATGTGCCGCCCTCAGACGTATGCTATCTTTATTTCTTGCTTTTTATTTTCTTAATTTTTCTAGTAGATCAATCTGTCCAGATTATAGTTGTGGAGTTAGGGTCAATATATTTAGGAGAATTTAATTCGATTCTTTTTAATGTATTGTGACTTGATATGTTTGAGAGGAAATGAATTTAGGGGTTTTTTTTTTGTTAATTTTTTTAATTATTACTTTTTTTTAATCATTGTATCTAGTATTCTTTGATTTGGGGTCGTCTTGAGCTTACCTTCTCATTATTGGCACTAAAATTGCAGGGATTAGTGTGAATAATCCAGCAGTAGAAGTTACTCCAACCTCGCCGGTAGGGGATGGATTTTCTAAAGATGCTGCATTTTGCGAACGTGTTCAAGTGACTGGTTTTTCTAGATGGAAACTTGGCAAGTATTCAAATGTATATCGTTTGAGTACTGCAGTGATCATACCCGAGAAAGCCTTCAGCAAATTTCAGATTTGCATTCACAAGTGAGTCAAGAAATGGAGAACTGTGATGGGTTTATTGAAAAGGAAACGGGAAAATTTTTTGGACCCCTCTTGGTGTTCTATGAAGCATATTCGGAAAATTTATGTCAATTTCTTCTGCAGGAATTTGTCACTTGGATTGTGCCAGTGTGATAAGGATGACTGGAAGAATTTGCACAAGGGGATGTGGATGTCTGTTGTATCTCCCTATGGAGACAGATACATCGATATTAAGTTTGTTGGTGATAATGATTTTCTTGGTCCAATCTCAGTCTCTATTGAAGAAGGTTCGCCAAGAATTTTCTATCTTAGGTGGTTCTCCTTTTTGCATTTTCTCCTTGGAGATTTTTGAACTAACTTATTTCCTGTCATGTCTACTCAGAGTTTCAAGCATGGCGGCTATCTTTTTGTGCTTTAGGTATCTTGTTATTGTTGTTGGCGCCAGTTGTTAGCAGTTCTGTGCCTTTCTACTATAGCAGTTCAATGGCAATTGGAGTATGCCTTGTTATTATAATTCTTCTTTTTCAGGTAAGTTTGAACTAAGCAAAATAATTGCAAGTGCCTTTTCCATCATTTCCATTTTGACTTTGAGTTGCTTTAATGACCTTACTTTGGGATACCTGTGAGGGGCAGAGTTCTCAACTTGGATGTTAACTAGTCTATCAAGGTTCTTCTGTAAATGCCTACACCTGTTGTTCTAGTTTTCATTGATTCAGTTAAGCCTATATTGGTTAAGGCTGAACTAATTGTGATTTTACATGTATCTCTGGCCATTCAATATATGTTCTGCCGGCTGCACTATCTAATAGGTGTCCAAAACGGATGGTTTTCCCATTGGTTCCACCCTTTTTGGAAATGTAGGTTTGGCGAAAGGGAATGACATTTCCATGCTACTTCTGTTAAATTTCACTTAACTCCACAAATATGTACAATCTTTTTATCTTGACCTATACCTGTTGAAGACTTAGTACTTTCTTATTGCAATTTCATGCTGAATGGCTTATTACCATCTCGTGTTGAATAGACTGGTAATGATTATGTGGTAAAACCACAACTTTGTCCTCACAAGTAACTCGTTGCATAGAATAACATAGAAGTTGTCTAAGGTTGCAACCATGAGATTACATTATTTCTTAAGGGTGAATGTCCAAAATTAAATGATCATTTGCCTAAAATAAATATATATTTTTATATGAAATTCTATGGGAAACTTCCTTAATTAATCTCATTTTTGGAGAACTAAGCCTATCAATTTGAAACGAGACAGTAATTAATAAGATCGGTTTTGATGAGCTTACTTCTCTTTTCATATAGTTTAAGTATATCAGTTAATATAGTTTAGATAATAATTTTAATGTAGTATTTCTCTTATCTGCTTGCATATTCCTTGGGAAGGAATTTTTTTTAGAAAATTCTTGAATTTTACTACTCTTTGTACAAGGAAATATGCATATAATTTGGGGCAAAAGAAAATGGAAAGTGAGTGCATCTTTAATGATACTGAGGGAGTGAATTGTAATAAGAAATAGTGATGTAAGGTTACAAACTCTCCTAAGTTTTTATACTAACTCAAAATTGGACATTCAATTTGGATGGAGGGAGCCATTGTTGATGTGGAAAACTAGTCCCTCCCTTTTTTAGGCATTGGCATAGAGACATTAAGTTCTTAGCTCTATAAATTTTGTGTGGGGAAAGACTGAATTAATATTTTCTTAAAATGAAATCAATCATGATGGTGCAGGAGAGTGATATGGAAGTAGGAGAAAAAGAGGAACCTAATGATATATACGTTAAAACCTCTCTGAAATTGCCACTTAAAAATGAAAAATTAGAGGGAGCACTAGATATTCTTACGAATGATTGATATTTGTGTCTAATTGGCAGCAATTTATTTAAGAATTTTGCTATAATATTAACATGAATTTTGGATTACCGTGAGCTTTTTCTTGCAAAATCCTTAAAATCCTTACATTTTGATATCATGAGTTAGAGGTAGCCTTGAAATTGTTTCCTATGTGAGCATGCTCATACTCATTGCGGGAGAACATGGACTATGTGAAGATTATTTTATCTTACTGGTTCTAGAGTTGTTAATTGGTGTCTCATTCTGGTTCCAGGATCTAGGTAATTACGGTTTCACATACATCGCATAATGTCTTAGTGAATGCATCTTTTTAAGTTTGTTTAGATTCCAGACCTATTTACTAGAGTCCTCCATCAAGCTTTCTCTATCAATTTTTTCAGGCTAGTGGTAGATTGTGTAGCTATTGTAGCTCTACACAGATCAACATAGAATCTATTAACTCTGTTATATATGTCCTGGGATCACAGGCATGCACCCCATATCCATGCATATGACTTTGCTGATTAATTTATCTCTATGTACTTTAAAGCATGGCTAGATATATTTCTAATGGTTTGAATAATAATAGTGCAGTAATGGGATATATATTTCTCCTTTTGGTCTTTTCCTTGGATGGGAACTAACATTTACATTTTTCATTTCTTTTAAATGTGGACAGGGAATGAAGCTATTACCAACTGGCAAAAAGAATATCTTCTACATCACCATATATGGTTCAGTGGTTAGCATTCGTTGAGTACTTTATTTGCATCGTATCTCTTGGGTCCATGAGTTGCATTGGTGGAATCCTTTGAATAGCATTAATAGGCTATTCTATATCAAAGAGAATTGAGCTTCATAAGTAGTCCTATTCAAAATTAAGTATTTTCTTTTGATTTAGAATAAAAATAGAAGGAGAGTTTCTGCCTATAAGTAAAATTTACTAAATTATCTTTATTATTCACATGAATAGTAGTGTGTTTGTGTCATACTATATAAATTTCTTAAGTTAAGGAAGATCTTTTTTGTGCAAATTTAAATACAATAATATGCTTATTTTTTTGGAAAGTGGACAAGTTTTTGACATCTTAGTATTCAATTTTGATCGAAGGAATTATTAGCAAAAACTCAAGGTTGCTTCTTGCTCCTTCTCATTAGTACATTCATACACAATATAGTTTCAGCTAAAGCCAAAAGAATTAGAAGGCAAAAAATGAGTTGATAATGTGAAGAAAACTACAAACCAAAACACTGAAAACTTAACACAAATAATTTTTTCTTAAATTCAAAGTTCAATTCCCTGCAGTTATTTCAATTGAATTGTCAAACCATTTTAATTTTTCTAGCTTATTGCTTATGTTTTGCAGCTTGGAGCTGGATCCTTTTTGGTTCATTACTTTACAATCTTGGTAAATTCAATCCTTGTCAATTTTGGGCTCAATGAAGAGATGCATAATCCGGTAAGTGTTTAGACATTTGTTCCTCAAAGCAGTTCTTTTTAATGTACAAGCACATATGATATGGCAACTCTTTGTATATTTTCATCACATTTTTTTTTTTTTTTTGTGAATTGACATCCTGTATTATTGGTTTTATCGTAGAACTATAATAGGAGTTAGGCCACCATTTAGTGTAGAACTATACCATTCAGGATAATGTGGTGTTTTAAGGGTCATTTTTTTCGTGTACTAAATTCCCATTCCTCTCTTCCATGCAGATATATGACCATGAACTTTTATACTTCACCAAATTGTTGTTTAAAGCTTCTGAAATGGTCTGGAAATGACACAGATTAGCTCCATATAAATCTTCAACGTAACCTGATAAGATTCTACATGAAATAATGTTCTCTAAGATATTGGGTAAAAATTGCATTAAAAAATGTGTTGAGATCCATATGGTTCTTCAAGCCACAAAGAACCTTGACACTGACATTTGAGGGAGAATTACTTATGAGATGTCACTAAAACCTGTAACAATAGTAAACCTATTAGAATTATGACTTTAGATAGCAATACAGAGCTACTAACAAAACTTGATACCCAGTAGAATTAGTGAATACTAAACTATTAAATCTACTACTTTGAATAAGACTTGGTTTATTTTGCGAACATCTAGGGATTAAAATTATACTTTTACAAGTTGTCAACAATTTTGATGCTTGGGGCTTCCTTTTCTTCATTGTTCATTTTTTCTTCTTAAGAATGTTTTTGTTGGTAATGTATAACAAAGACCCCTCAAGGAAAAGATGTGAAGTGAATGTGATCTCAGTCCCATTTTTTTTTTTTGTCTTTTTCTCCTCTCCTCTTCTGTGGATTTTTCAATGATCAGTCAATGAGATTGTAGCATCATCTTTGGATGTAGAAGATCTAATGTCATATGCAAAGATTGAAGAGATGTTTCTGGATGCAGAATCCATATGGTGAAGAAACTTTAGGCAACTGAAACTAAATGTTGGTTTTAGCATTTAACTAGTTGAATAAGGTCTGTCATATTTCTGGAAGTTTTACCATTCATTTTTTACAGGTTGCTGTATTTCTACTAGTTGGAATTATCCTTATGGGAGCAGGTTTAGGTTACTGGCTGGTGCGGAAATTTGTTATCTCGGAAGACGGAAATGTTGATGTGGGCATAGCCCAATTTGTGAAATGGGCCATTCGAGCAATTGCAGTTACTTTTATTTTTCAGGTTTTTGTCCAATATTCATTAATATTTGGTGAAACATTGTTTGCATATCTAATAGCTTTCTGATTATGGAATAAAAGGATAAATGGCAGATATGCTTCTTATGCATCTTTCCCTAACTTGGTTCAGTTTCAGTGGCATTGTGGGCTGTAAACGTTTTCTGTTCTTTGTGGTTATTGAATATCTACTGCATTTCCCAATAGCAGTTTTTGCATGGAGTTTGTTTCACTTATGCTGACTTCTATTATCAAATTTCAATTAAAGGTCCTAATTTTATGCAAATGAAGTCATTATGAAGTTCATTTAGCTTGATTATCGAATACTTAAAACAAGTGATATTTTAGGTTCTAATTGCATTGAGTGTACAACATTTGTGATTTTACATTCAAATGATATGCTTGAATATTTTCAATCATGTCCAGAAATTTGTAAAGTTGTGTGCTTTTACATTTTTAAGAATATGGTTTCTAAAGTTTCCTTTTCTTCTTCCAGAGCACTCTAGATACTGTTCTGGCAATTTTGCTTCTTGGGTCTGTTTCAGCGATTTGGTATTCTGTGACTTCAATGAGGTATGAGATTGAGTAAGCTGCCTGGAACTTTATCTGTTTTCCTTTTTAAGCATCAAGTAATCCTGATACCAAGTTTTCAATGTGACGATCATTGCTTAGTGTTGTTTTGGAATACAAGTTAGATAGGCTATGAATCTATGTATTTCATCAATTTCCCTTGGGGTGTGTGTGACGGAGAGAGAGAGATAGTAGATAAGCTGATGTGAACCTAGCTCTTGATTAGCTAGAGCTAACACGAGTATGAAACTTTGTCTTGGACGATTGTAAGGTTTTGATACTTGAACGTATATTGACCTTGACTTGAGGCTGTTTCTCAAGTGTGAACCACTATCTCCAAAAGGGTGACGTCACAAACAGCCCAAATTAGTTAAATGATAAGTCAAGAGTTCTAAGAAGAATCACAGAAGATAGAGAGAGCTCTCAATTCTCATTGTATTCAATAATAATCTGATTCAATAATAATCTGATTCAATAATAATCTGATTATAGCTTATTTATAATAATAATAGATACCTAATTGGAATAAGTTACTAAACTTGATAATTAAATATTGACTATAAACACTAGAAAAGTTTCTAATCAAATAAGGATTATAAATAATGAAAGAATTAATTAAAACAAATGGAATCAGAGTAAAGAAGCTTTGATCAGGCCATACGGTGATTGACCGGCTTGAGAGCTACTCTATTGGTGCCATTTAAGGGATTGACCGGTGCCCATTCTCTGTCTCGGCGTCAATTTTCCTCTGTTTTGACCAGTACTTCTTTGTTTTCTTCATTTCGTGTTCTTTTTGCTCCAAACTCAGCTTGGAAACTCATCCTCCAAGCTTTCCTCTATATAAAACAATGTTTTATCTACATGATATTCATCTTTGACATCCTTTGGAGCCTCGAATTCAAGTTGTGTTCTTGGACAAATTGAATCATCATTTGGCTCAACTTGTTTTCCCTAGTACGAGTTATTGGCCCTTGAGGGATTCTAGGTACGCCATCTGCATCACTTGCTCATAATTTATTAGTGGTAGTAGAGATCCCAACCCTATTGAGCTATACCATTATTACAAGTCATAACATTTTTGCTTTTCCCCAGTGACTAATCATAAAATATACGTCATGTGCAATGTGTTCTTGAGGAGCAGGAAATATCTTGTAGTTGACTGGCTTAGATAAAGATAGAAAAAAGGAAGGGGGGGGGGGGAGAATAGGGAAAAGTGTGGAGATACAGAAAGAGGAGGCAGGAGCTATTTTCTTGGTAAGTTGTAATGGGTGACCACCATTCGCCCGTAATGCAATCTCGGTATTTTCTAGATAAGTTGTAGAGGGTGACCAACATGTTGCCCATAATAAGGAACAAATTTTCTAATCAACTGCAAGTATATGGGCAAGGAGAGACACATGCTTTAGTTTTTTGCACAAGGCTTGCAATTTGTGTAATCCTGATAAAAATACTAACGTCTTTAGTTATAACTTGTTATCACAATGTTAGTACACCGTTAGGGTTGATATTGCTGGTTTGGGGATGTAGTGATTTGCTAGTCAGTGAAAAGTGGAAAGGATTGTGAAAGACTAAAATGGGAGCATGAAAAGGGTTTCTTCTATGTAGAGCAATTATCTCAAATGGCCCTCACTTTGTAATAATATGTCAATTTATTTTTGATTTTTTCAAACAAAGTTCTGAATTAGGGCTTTGGTATTTTCAGGACAATTTGGTCAGGGATATTGCATGTGACGCATTCCCTAGAAACTGCCATTTTACATGAGCATGCCTGTAGTTAAGGAGGGGCCCTCCCCTCTTAGTTAAATAGATTGGGCTTGGGCTTTAAAATGAGGCCTTTTTACACCCAGGTTTGAGTGGACCCCTGGCCATGTGAACCAGGGCTGTGGTGGATTTGGTCCAGCCACCTCTATATTTTTTTTTTTTGTAAATCACGTCTTACTAATTTCTTGGAATTGATTTATTTGTGTTTTAGAAATTATGAAGTTACGAACTTGAAAATGTTAATTACAATATCATGTGTCAGGCTAGGCTTTAATTGTAGACCCTTGAGGTCTGGTTCTATGACCGGTCTGATCCTAACTTCTAGGGTGATCAAGTTAGGTCTGGCTTGTCTTTTCTGATGCTTACTCTAAGAACCACACTTCTCTGAGGACAATTTGAAAACAGTTTATGAAGACCATTTTATTCTGACAAAACACATCAACATGCAATGTAAATAATTAGTTTTGCTTTAGAAATGGGCACTTTGTTATTTGACCATTTAAGGTAATTGCTCAATATTTCCCAACCCAATTTCTTCAATTTTCAGTCCAAACTGTTAATTTGATGGTTTGGGTTTTTGAATAACACTCATAGGGAGATTCAACTTCTTCGGTGATTCCTTATAACTAAGAAAGTGTTTATTATTGTACTTATTTTACCATGATATGAAAAAGTTAGTAGGAAATAGAAAGGAGTTTATCCTTGATACAATCTTGTGGTTTCTGTCTCACCCTTTTGCTTCCTTGTAAAGAAAGCTTCATCTTAAAATTTAGTAGAACATGATTTTTGAATTCTTTTTTATTAATCTTTTTGTTGTGCAATAACCAAAGGATATCTTAATCTTGTCACTCAGGGATTTATCTCCAAATAGGAGCCTTCGAATGCAGCAGGGTAGACAAGAAAACATCATGCGCAAGCGACCTGAGTTTTTGAGCAGGTCAGGAAAGAAGGATTCTTGTGGTGGTGTGCGAAATGATGGAAAAGGTGCATCTCTCACTTTGAAAGATCTATTGTCATACCCTCTACCTTTTCCTGAAGTTGTGAAGCTTTAGCATTCTCTGCAAGTACTAATTATTTTATAACCTTGTGATTTAACATCCTAACCTCGCTGCTTTGTGGATTAAAAAGCACACTTTTCTTCACTTGCCTGTACCTTTCACCAGGGTGTATTGGTACCCATCTAGTTTAATAACTATACTTCAATAACACTCACTTCACTTTGAAGCTAATAGTTTAAAAATCTGTTCTGGTCTTGACATAATTTTTTAAGGATGTTTTTTAAGTAGCAAAAGGTGAGCCTTTAAACTAACAAGGGGTTATAGTTTAAAATTTTTTCCTTTCCCCTCTCTATTGATTGTGATATGGGTGATATCTTATGATAATTTGATATATTGTGCAAAACATACAGGCATGTCCATCTTTTTAGTAATAACTTCATTATTTTCATGTGATTGAGGAGGGTTAGTGTAAGCAAAGTGTAAGTTAGTGTAAGCAAAGTGTAAGCATCAAGTTAAATGTTACCCGGGCTTTTCATTTGAAAAAAAATTTTTTTTGAAGTAAATTTGATTTCTACAGTCCTCTTTTTGTGTTCTGAGCATGTGTGGTGGGGTGGAAATTTGTGTTATTTTCTGGCTCGTTTGAAGTGGGTTTTTTCTGCCTTTGTTTCTGTTGGATTTAATATGTTGCTATTATGGGTATTTCAGGTTATCTGTCGCCATTCAACAGAATGACCAGAAGAAAACGGGATTCACCAGTTAGAGTGACAAGAAATCAACAAGATCATTATTCAACATTTCACAGGACACCTAATAGGAAAAAATACACAGAGCAAGAGTGGAATGATTTCACTCTAATGTCTACTCGTGAAGCTGTTGGAGATTTAGTATCTTCTCCCGAATTTACTGATTGGATGATTAACAATGCTGACAGGATACGGCTTGCTCCAGATGATAGCTCAGATGAAACAGTTGGAAGCGGATCCGATTCCACGGATGAGCATGCTGTTGAGAGTAGCAGTGGTTTTCGATTACTTAGGTGGTGACATAGTTGACAAGAAGAGTTAGGCTGTGAATGCTTCTTTCAGATTAGTGGTAAGGTAATAGAAGGTTAAATAGGTGTATGAGAAAAATCCAGGGGAGAACTGATTGTGATCTGATGTTGTCTAACACGTTTTGATGCATCTCTTTTCTTGTAGCTCGATTCTCTGCGCTTTTGTGCCCCCCCACGGATTTCAATTTCTTGTAAATATTTAGTTAGTAAATTTAGGACCCTTGACGTTTATTTGTAGGACAAAGACTTATTGCTGTTAACTCCTGAATGTATGTTTTCAACTTAAGCTATATATGCTTGTAGAAACTCATTGATTTCAGGGAAGAGTGAGACTTGATTATAGGGAATTACAGGAAAGCGTTAGCAGCGCCAGCGCACACTTCTTAGGGTAAGCAAGGTAGCAGATCTCAGCAAAATTATAAATACATATATATATATATATATATTTATATATATAATAAGTAATATTATGGAGTGTTATAAAGTTTAAATTATGAAGTTTACATATTAAGTCTCTAATGGCAGATCAGTTTTTTATTAATTTTTTTTTTATAAGAAAAAATAAATTCTTATACGACAAGATTATAGGGATCGATGAGGGAGAAGGACGAAGAAAATAATAGAAGAATTGAAGTTAATTTCCGTTAGCAGATAGATGAGCTATTTTGCAGATGAATATTTCACTGTAATTTTCTTTTAATTTTGCTAATCAATCGATTCTGTATGATGAGTTGTCGGAAGAGTTGAGGTACTGTGCTAACGGCGATCTTTTTGGTTCAAAGGAGTTGTTCCTCCGCATGCTTTTAACGATTGCGCTGCTTCGGTTGTGCCAAGTCCCACTTCTTAGTTTATATAAATATATATATATATATAAACTAAATAATAATATGGAGTAATATGAAACATATTTTATAAAATATTTCAATAAAGTATTTAATGATTAAAATTAAATCAAATGTTAAGAAAATTTTTTTTTCTCTAATGCAAAATGATATATTGTAAACTGAATATAGAGATATTTGATTAAATTATATTTTTATTTTTTTAAAATGTATATAGTTGACTATTAATTTTGACTGTTAAAAATTTAATTTGAGAGGCTTGTTTCATAGCGTTTTATAACATTTTCGTGTATATATATAACAATGTAATGGAGTGTTATGAAATATATTTTATAGTGTGTTTATGTTAAGTCTCTAATAGTTAATAGTAGAATGGATTGTAGTTTTTTTTTTTTTTTAAAAAAGAAAATAAAATTTTTTTATAAAATGTTTTTTTAAAAAACTTCATTTTATAAGTTAAATCGAAAAAAGGATAAATTAAATTATAAGGGTACTTGATCAAATTTTATTTTTTTAAAAGATAATTGATCATTAATTTTGACAGTGACATATGAGAAAATAACGATTTGTATACATTAAACTATTTAGGATTCATTCATAATATCCATAAATTTTATTTTCATCTATTTATATATTTATGACTTTATGTGTATTTATTTCAACACTGTCACCATGCTCAAAGGCAAAATCAAGCAACCTTTTTCACTTGAGAGATACGTACTTATTATTTAATGGTAAAATAGTCCTTTCAAATCTATTCTAAATAGAAAATAATAGTAAAACTTTGAAAAATTTCTTTTGTGAATTCTAACTAGTAAAGTTAATTTAATACAAGTGATGGAATCCTTTTGTTTGGAATAGATATGGAAGGACTATTTTATATTTAAACAATAAAAATGTCTTTTATGTGAGAAACGTGGCCTGATTTCCTATGAGATATTTAACTAGAACAATCCCTAGTTCCATAGCACTCTATAGTGCTTGGGATATTCTATCCCTTCTATATTATCTTTTACACCATTAAATGAAATAATATATATTACCCGATTTAGATAAAATATCAATAAGATTTAATATATCTTTTCAGAAATTTATTAATAAAATATATATATAAAAGCATATATGTATATTTATTAGTGGTGATGTAGAAAATTCAAGACCACTCTAAAGCATTTTATAGTTTATTTGATTCTGATAGCCCAATGGATGGAAATGACGTCCAGGACGGATTTGAATTGAGTATTATTATAGGAACGCAAAAAGGGTTCATTAAAAATTGAAAATAGTTTAGGGATTATGATTGAACTTTTTAATCAAGTTTTTAAAAATTGGATCACAAAATAGGTTTTCCAAAATTGAAGAAAATTATTATGTTCACTTTTAGAAAATTGGAGGGTAGAAA
>JAWZTD010016747.1:0-22098 GCA_035221335.1 Echites panduratus | reverse complement strand
AAATTGGATCACAAAATAGGTTTTCCAAAATTGAAGAAAATTATTATGTTCACTTTTAGAAAATTGGAGGGTAGAAAAACTAGTTCAAACAAGTTTTTTACTAGTTCTCTATTTTTAAAAATTGAAAGGTCCAAAATTTAGGCTAAACATTGAAAGTGCATTCTTTTCAACTTCTAAGCAATGTATAAAGGTATAAAATTACATTTGGATTAAGGAAAATTGGTATATTTGGTTTCTACGTAAAATACGATTAATATATTTGGTCTCTAATTATTATTATTTTTAAAATTTTTAGATCTTTAAATAATCAGACGATTTTTTGGTGAAGAATCATAGGGAAAATTAAAATTGACATATATTCAAGAGTAATATTAGTAGTTCACTTATAACTATCTTAAACCAAAAAAGGATCATCGGCACAAATCAAAATCACCCAATTCACTTGGGTTTAGGTTGCCTGTGGCCCGCCTCTATGAAATCCTCCTCATGCAGTTTTTTCTTCTTTTTAATCCTTTTTCTATTTTTTTACAACTTCGAATGAGAAGAGAAGAAGAAGACCGTCCTGCTGCTGAAGATAGAAATGGCAAATGGATCTGGTGTGCCTGCTGCTGTACCCATGTGAATAATACTAGGTCTAGCCCATTTCAGCTCATGAATCAGTACCCAGCCGTACCGTTCATATTTCAAGGAGTCTGGTCCGGCCTGCCATTGCATCCCAAACTAGCCATTAATTTTGAAAAAAAATTATTTATAGAAATGCGACTAAAGATCATTTCTTCAAAAAATTATAAATGCTCCATATATAACAAAAGTCACAAAAAAAAAAAAAAAAGAAAACTCTCTAATCTCCCTACTCTATTCATTCTATATTTTGCTACTCTCTATCTCAATTCACTTTTGGTGTGAAAATTTTATTTTTGATAATAAAAGTATTAGGGGTTGGTGAAGAAATTTAGAGTTTTCATCTTTTACAATTTTTGACTGATTCTTTTGAGTTCCTAATTTCAAGTTGGTTTTTCTCCTTATCTTCTAATTTAGTAGTTCTGTCAAATTTTATTTATTTGAATTACTTTTCATTTCTTTCTTAATTGCTTTTATTTATTTGAATTGGTTTTTATTTCTCACTTGATTTACTTTTACTTAGTTTAATTTATTTCATTATCAAAATTTATAGATCTCATTCCCACCAAGTTAATATTGATGAAGAACAATTTGTCAAGTATTGTGAATATGATGTTAGAATCAATTTCCTAGAGATCGATGAAATAGAGACCACATGTGATGACATTGAGCCGATGATATAATGATATAACATCTTCCTAGTCGTTTAAAAATCAATTTTCACTAGTCATAGAGGATGGGTGGGTACATCTTCCTGTAGCACAATTAGGACAAAAGAAAAAAAATCATTAGTATGGAAATTATTTGAAAAAGAGGATGAAGAAATAATATGTACAATTTGTGGGAAGACATACATTCATAAAAGTGGGAGTGAGATGAGAACTTTAACTAGACATTTGAAAATTGAATACCCCTGACTTTAATGTGGATTTGAGAAAACAACAACAAATTAGTATAGCAAGGGGCGAGGGGGAAGTAACAGGTAATTTTAGATTTGATCAAGAATTTGGTAGGGATCATTGAACAAAATCTTCCTCAACAAATAGTAGAAACAAATATTTTTTACAACCGACATTTAGTAAAATCTCTAAACTTACACTAAAAAGTGATGTTATTAAATATTTTAAAAATATAAAAAAGATCTTATTTCTCATTTTAAAGAAATAAAGGATAAATTAGTTAGTTAATTAATGCTTACAAAACTAGTTTTGGCCTTTTCTAAAAGGAATAAAAAAGGGTCTAACTAATGGGTTTAGTTAATTAAAACTAGGTCTTGAGGGTTTATAAATATCTTTTCATGAAACCCTAGTTGTAATTAACTTAACAAACATTATAGAAAACAATAGTTATTTTTCTTTATGTGTAGGGACACATTTAGGAGTTATTATTAGTAGAGATTTGTATGGACGATCTAGAGGCTCAACAATTGAGGAGCTAATTTGATATTAGATTTAAGTGACAAAAAAAGTATTTTTCATATCTTAATCTCTAAACATAGGAAATAGTTACAAATATGATGAGTCTGATACGATCATGATTTTTATTAAATTTGATTTTATGTTTTCACTACGAATTGTAACAGTGGTATGTCAGCCAAAATGTTATGCAGAATTCGAACCTGCACTATTAGCTTGGAAGGCTGATGCTCCAACCATTGGATTGATATAAGTAACTTTTTTTTCTAAAGGAATTTGGGTAACTTTCTTTCTAAATTAGGTTTGGTTTTGTTTTTGGTAATTTTATTAAAAACTGTTCTAAGAAATTTCTAAAATTAAAAATCAAATATCTTTAACTGTTAAAGAAGAAATTTATTTTTGATATTTTTCTTAAAATTGTTTAAAGAAAATTTGGAAAATAGAATTTTATGATTCCATAAGAGTTAAGAAATGGGTTTAAAATTTTAATTTTTAGTTCTAAATTGTTTAAAATTTATTTTTATATTTTAAATTTTTTATGTCTTTTATTTAATTTATTTATTTAAATGGAGATATTGACATGTAGGATAGTCATGGGTTGAGGATGATCAATTATTGATTGTAATTATCAAATTTTCAAAACTTAGTAAAATTTTTCTTGGAGTAAAAAGAAAAATTTTAAATCAAAGTAAAGCTAATCAAAAATCCATTAGAATTAGATGTTTGGAAATTGAAAAAAGCCACCTTGAGAAGATAGGTTTTTGGCATTGACCCCTATAGGATTTATTATTCAACTCGCAAAGGTGGTGAATGTTAAAACTGAAGGAGATGAAGGTGCACGTGACATGGATGCAGTGGATACAGTTGGAGCTGATGTGGCAACATGACATGGAGTTAGTTGCAGATAGTTAGGAGTTTGTTATAGTTTGTTAGTTTTCCTTTGTAAATTATTGCTTGGCTTGATGAGCAAGCTTCCAGTTGTATATATAAACAATTTACTTGTACATCATATTGGAGTAATGAGAATTGGAATCCACAATTGAATTCTCTCTTTTGTGTTTTTCTTCTTAACATGGTATCAGAGCGAAACACAGCTTCCTTCTAGATGCGTTAGTTTTTTTTGTTCCGGTTTTCTCATAGTCTCTGCAATTGTGAGTTGATTCTCAATCTGAGAATCTTTTGGTGCTGTATTGTATTGGTTTACAGAACGTGGGGATGGCTAACCTAGATTTTAGCAGTGAGTTTTATCTTCATCCTAGTGAGAATAGCAGTCATGTGTTGGTGAAGCCTCTCACTGAAGTTATTTACACATCTTGGAGTTCGATGATGGTGGCTCTCATCACAAAGAATAAGATTGGCTTCGTGCTAGGCACCGTTCCTAAGCCTGCTGCAGGTGATGCTAAGGCTTCTCTATGGGAGCAATGTGACAAGATGGTAATATCCTAGATCCTAAATGCTGTTAGTGCTTCCATAGCACAGAGTATCAAATATCTGAAAACCTCACATGATATGTGGAATGATTTGGAACAAAGGTTTTCTACTGGTACTGCCTTTCGGTATAGTGATTTGTTAGAGGAGATTCATTCATTGAAACCGGGGCAGTTATATGTTAATGATTATTACACTAATCTGAAGATATTGTGGGAAGAATTGCTTCAAGTGAGACCTCTTATTTCTGAAGATTATGATGCTACATGTAGGTGTGGTTTACAGAAAAGAATCCAAGAAAACAATGACTTTAATTTCATAATCCGGTTTCTAAAAGGTCTTCATGATGGTTATTCTACTATGAAGAATCAAGCATTGAGTAGAGTAACTTTTCCTACCATAAGTCAAGTCTTCAACATGGTTTTAAACACAAAGAAACAGTTGCATCATGAGGCTTTTAATGCCCAAGTTCTTCTGAACCAGAGTAATCAAAGTAATAAAGTTGCAGGAGGTTTTAGAAACTTTAAAAAGGGTAAGAGGAACAAACAGTTGTTATGTACGTTTTGTGGATTCACTGGACATACAGTAGAAAAATGCTACAAGAAGCATGGATATCCTCTAGGTTTTAAATTCAAGAATGGGAACAAATCTTCTGGACACCTGAATCATGTGCAGGCGTGTGCACACAATGGTCATGGTCATGAAAATTCTGAAGGTAATGCCCTGAATGAATTGGAAGGAAAACATACTAATAACTCTGGCTCTTCCACAGGTTTCACTCTTAATGCAAGCCAGTATCAAGCATTGATTCAGCTCCTTAGCAAGAATGAAATGCAATCTGCAAGTGAAGGAGAGCAGACTGCAACTGCTCTATCCATTAATGCCACTTCTTTAGGTAATGGTAATGTCTTTAATTTTGATTGCAAGCCTGTTACCAATGTTTCTGTAAAGCTTCCTAATGGCACCAAAATTAGTGTCACACACAAAGGTTCAGTTCACCTAAGTACTTCATTAATTCTGCAGAATGTATTGTTTGTCCCTTCTTTTAGTTTTCATCTCATTTCTCTTAGCCAACTTGTTTTTCAAAACAATTGTGTTGTCATCTTCACTAAAGAATCTTGTACAATCCAGGACTCACTCACTTTCAAGAAGATTGGATCAGCTAAAAAAAGTCAAGGATTGTATCACTTCATTCAGAATAAGCCTATTTTTGTTATGCCTCATGCTGATGCAGATATAAAGCCTTCTTTAGTCATGTTCACTCCTACAGAAAATACCTCTAGTTATCATAAGTCGTTGCTTTGGCATTATAGACTAGGACATCTTTCTAATTCTGTTCTTTCCATTCTAAATAAGCAATGTACTGAGTTTGTTATTCCCAAATCTTCAGTCTGTTCTATTTGCCCTCTTTCTTAACAAAGAAGATTGATGTTTCCACACAGAGAAACCAGAACTTTTGCTTGTTTGGAAATGATCCATGTTGATATTTGGGGTGCTTTCAAAGTACATACTGTCAATGGCCATTTATATTTCCTAACCATTGTGGATGATTTCAGTCGATACACTTGGGTTATATCTTATGAAAAGCAAGTCTGAAACTAGAGCCATTCTACAAAATTTCTTCACTCTTGTTGAAACTCAATTTAATAGTAAGGTCAAGACTATTTGTACAGATAATGGTCCTGAGTTTCACACACCAGAATTCTATAGTAGTAAAGGAACCATTCATCAGAAACTTGTGTCTATACCCCTCGACAAAATGGAATAGTTGAGAGAAAACATCAACATATCCTCAATGTAGCTCGTGCTCTTTGTTTTCAAGCCAACTTACCTTTTTCCTATTGGGCATATTGTGTCAATCATGCTGCAAAGATTATCAATGTTATTCCTTCTCATTTACTTAAACAGAAAACACTTTTCGAAATCCGTTACCAAAAACCTTCCTCATATGATCAGTTTAAGGTTTTTGGATGCCTTGTTTTTGCTTCTACCTCACCTACAAACAGACACAAATTTGATCCTAGAGGTCAATCATCCATTCATCTAGGTATTTCCAATCAATGTAAAGGTTTTATACTTCAAAATCTTCATACTAAACAAATTTTCATTTCAAGAGATTGCTGTTTTCATGAAGACATATTCCCTTTACATCAACAGCCATTTTCTCAATCATTCATTCCTACTGTTCTGCCATCCATACCTTCACATTTCTTTGTTGATTTTACAGATGTCCTTAATGAGGAAACTTCACATTCAACCTCACATCATATTCCTTTAGATACTACCAGTTCTGTTTCCAATTCATTAGAGCAAAACATTCCTTTGGATGCTACCAATTCTGTTTTTACTGCATTAAATCAAAGTTCTCCTTCCTTAATTAGAAAATCCAATCGTATTCGTAATCCTCCTAAGCATTTATCTGATCATATTTGCTCTAATGTCCCTTCTTCACATTATACCTCATGTCATAAATTGGACAGCATGCTATCTTATGATCATCTGAGCCCGAGTCACAAAGCCTTTGTTTGCAATATTTATCTATTGATAGAACCATCTACATATGAAGAAGCTTCAGCAGATCCTCTCTGGTGTGATGCTATGGAAAAGGAAATGGAGGCTTTGCAGTCCAATAATACTTGGGAAGTAGTTTCTTTACCTCCTGGAAAATCTGCTATTGGTTGTAAATGGGTTTACAAAATTAAATTTCATTCTAATGGTGAAGTAGAAAGGTACAAAGCTAGGCTTGTAGCAAAAGGGTACACTTAGCAACAAGGGATTGATTATTTGGACACCTTTTCACCAGTGGCTAAAATGGTAACCATAAGGTCATTAATTGCTCTTTTTGTGATTAATTACTGGTTTTTGTAGCAACTTGACATCAATAATGCTTTTCTTCATGGGGATTTGGAAGAAGAAGTTTACATTTAATTGCCTTTGGGATTTAAAGACTTAGCCACTGATGAAGTTTGTAAACTTAAGAAGTCTCTATATGGGTTGAAACAAGCCAGCAGACAATGGAATGCTAAACTTACATCTGCTTTACTTAGTCATGGTTTTAAACAATCCCAAGCAGATCATAGTTTGTTCACCAAGAAGACAGGTACATCTTTCTTGGCTATTTTAGTGTATGTTGATGACTGTCTACTTGTTGGAGATAACATACAAGATATTGAGGCATTGAAAACTTTCTTGCATATTCAGTTTAAGATCAAAGATCTTGGAGACCTGAAGTTTTTCTTAGGCTTGGAGATAGCCAGGAATGCTTCAAGAGTTAATGTTTGTCAACGAAAAATATGCCTTGGATTTGATAAAGGAGTTTGGATTTGCTGATAGTAAACCGGTCAGTGTACCCATGGATCCTAATCATAATCTCAGTAAAGGGGATTCTGAACCTGTCCATGATGTTTTTCTTTATAGAAGGCTCATTGGCAAACTAATTTACCTTACAAATACAAGACCTGACATTACATATACTGTAAATCAGCTTAGCCAATTTCTTGATGCTCCAACTTTAAATCATTTGAAGGCTGCTCACCACTCGCTTAGATATATCAAATCTTCCCCAGGACTTGGTTTGTGGTATTCAGCTGCTAGTTCTCCTTCCTTGGCAGCTTATACAGATGCGGATTGGGCACGTTGTGATGTTACTAGGAGGTCTGTTACAGGTTTTTGCATCTTATTAGGTGAAGGAATGATTTCTTGGAAGTCCAAGAAATAATATACGGTGGCAAGAAGCTCAGTAGAATCCGAATACAGAGCCATGGCCATGACCACTGCAGAACTACAATGGATCAGTTATCTTTTACATGATTTGAACTACCCCTTTACTGCAGCTATTCCTCTCTTTTGTGACAATGTTGCAGCCATTAAGATTGTAGAAAATATCCTTTTTCATGAAAGGACCAAACACATAGAAATTGATTGTCATTTTATTAGAGAGAGGTATCAACTTGGATTCATTAAACCTCTCCCTATATCAACTAGATTGTAGCTTGCAAACATTTTTACCAAGCTATTACATAGACAAATCTTTCAGTTTCTTCTTGACAAGCTACCTCTCCAACCATCTTTGGAGTGTCCAGCTTGAGGGAGGGTGTTAAAATTGAAGGAGATGAAGGTGCACGTGACATGGATGCAGTGGATACAGTTGGAGCTGATGTGGCAGCATGACGTGGAGTTAGTTGCAGATAGTTAGGAGTTTGTTAGTTTTCCTTTGTAAATTATGGCTTGGCTTGATGAGCAAGCTTCCAATTGTATATATAAACAATTTACTTGTACATCATATTGGAGTAATGAGAATTGGAATCCACAATTGAATTCTCTCTTTTGTGATTTTCTTCTTAACAGTGAAAAATCACAATAAAAATATAATAATGAAGGATAAGTGTTTTTAACAATTACAAATAAAAAATTACATTTATGTATTATCCTTTTGTAAAGATTCTTCAGTGTAAAAATCTCAATCTTCATGGTCAATTGGAGGAGTCACTTCTAGTAACATTTTTTTCACTTTGATCCAATCGGAAGCACACATGAGACGAGTTCTCAAGCTAGGCTGGTCTTGGCACTGTTCACCCAGGCTAGGCGGTTGGTCGTTTTGCCATCACTATGGAGAAGACAGAGGAGGAAAATCATTAAGGGAGTTAAAGAAAAAAAGAAATCTTACAAATCGAATATCAACTTGATCTTGAGTAAAAAACAGGAAATCAGAGTCTAAAAACTACTCGCAACTCTTTTCTAATTTTCAACCATATTATCTGAATGTTAAAAATTGAGAAGAGAAAAAGGCAAACTAAATAAGTCTTTGGATGTTCAGGTGCTCAAATAGAACAGGTGGGTGGGTCTATTTGGATAGATATTTAATCTTTTAAATCTCAAACGTTATTCATTTTCAACTTTTAAAAAACTTATGAAGAGTTGAAAGTTTATTTGAATTGATTTTTGCTTTCAAAGTTCTCAAAAAGGAATGGACGCGAATTGAGCAATAAATTACAGATTTACTCGTTATACTAAACATCAACCCTAAGTCCCTAACTGCGCCACTGTTCAAAGATGTATTTCAACATCTTCAAAGCAACTTTTTCTTCTTCTAAATTTTCCTTTTCAGTTCAGAGAAGAAAGAAGGAATTTTTTTAAAATAAAGAAAAAATGAAAACAGAGAAGCTTCTCTATCCAAAAGCCGAAAGGATTTTCTCTATTATGTAGAGTGAAAATCCTATCATTTACCACTTCCATATTAATATTTTCTTTCATCTCACAAAAAAGAGCAAATTGGTATTTCAAGTAATCAGTCCACTCAAGAAATTGAAAGTGAAAATTTTCAATATTTTTTTGCTAACCTCCGGCATAAGCATCTTCAATGGAAAAACAAAAATTAAGGGCAATGAGTCATTAACGAGTAAAGAAATGATGTTAGGAACAAAAAGAAAGGAAGAAATAGAGGGGAAAAAAATGAATGATGAACTTGAGAAGAAGAGAAGAGGAAGAAAGGAGTGACATCCTGAAAATAGCTCTTAGGGATTTTCAAATTTTGAATATATTTGACTCAAATATTTAAAAAGTGAGTCCAAAAAAATCTTAACCAAAGAAGATTTATAAAAGTTTTAGCTTTCAAAAAAAAAAAAAGGGAAAATAGGCAATTTTGGTCCCCAAATATCTTACCTTTAGTGCCTTTGGTCCCTTTTTAATATTTTAGATTCTTAAATTATTTTCGATGTGCAGATTTGATCCTTTTCTGAAAATTCCATAAAAAAAACTAATGAAACCAACATCTAAATCAAAATTGAGGTTTATACTGAAGGACAAAGAAGATACTTCACTTTTTTTTTTTTTTTAAGATTATCGCCAACACCACCGGAAAAAGGAACAAAGGTAGTTTCCATGAAAAAAACAAAGTAAATGGATTTGAAATAGTACAAGTTTTAGAAAAAAAAAAAAAAGAGAACTCAAATTAATGTATCATATATTTTTTAAACTTTTTGACAAACTAAAAAAGTAATAACAAAATCTCATAAAAAAGAATAAGAAAAAAAAGTCACATTTCATTACAACCATTTGTGTCTATCCCCAACAGAATTATACATACAGGAACTACAACAGATCATTTCATTTTATCCACAATGATCAAAATTTTATTGCTAAAAATCACTATAAGAGAAGACTGGATGATACAGACATAAACTATATTCAATTAGACCATACATATACAGTTTCAACAATCTATTAATCAAAATGTCTAGAGACATCATTTTGTATTTGATGGATCTGTCGGTCGGAGGGGACTCGAAATAGTTCATCAGTAGGAAGAGAGTTATATGAAGGAACCGATCTCAAGAAAGAGAAAAATGCGTCTCTTGTTTACTCCAATTATAAAGAATTAGGAATGATGAAATTCGATTCCGGGGGGGGGGGATGGGGATGAACCTTGGCATGTCTCATTAGAGGTGGAGATTGTTTCTTCACAATGGATTGAGTTGGTGGCACCGGTCTTTCAGTGCTCAGAACAAGCTTTTTTCTATTCTACTAAGAGTTTCTTTGCCTTCTCTTTTGCAGCACTAATCTCGTTCACAACTAGACTCTATTTTCAATCTCAATCTCATTTTCTTCATCAGAAGCTTCTTCAAATTTTCTATCATACCAATCATCTTCATCACCATCACCATTATCATGATGATCAAGCTTACGCACGAACCGACAACCATCCTTGGCACCACTGACTACAGCATTGGAGGGTCGCCGCACCGCGTCACGTCACGCACGGTTTTGCCAGCCCAGTCACTCCTTGATTTCATTGCTGTGATCCACACCGCCTTTAAAACTCCTTTCAGATCTACCATTCGATCGCTACCCATCAATTCGCAACCTATTTCTGTAAACCCATTCCCGACAACCCCCTTCACTGCTGCATCTTCTCCAGCAACACTTTTTTACTGTTTCCCTCAATCACTCACAGCCCCCTGCCCTCGTCCAATCCTTTTCCATCTCACCCATTAGCCCTCTCCAAAAGAACCTAAGAAAAATAAATCGCCGCTGCCCACTGCCTCGCCAAAAGTCAAACTCACTACTGTCATTCCTCCCCATGGTAGACCCACAACCATCCTCCATCCCCCAAGCCAATACAACCAGCAATATAACCTGAGTGTCGCACCCTAAAACCCCACCTTTGTGTCGATTTTACCAATCGGATCTGTAGTTGTCGTTCACCCACATTCCTTCGTTTACTTTTTTAGCCAACCATACCTCACATCTTTTGATGGAAAAATCCCCATTTCAGTACTATAACATTTTTTATCTAATCATGCAGATCCATAATTTTTATTTTATCTTTTTGGATCATACAACATTTTTTCTTGTAACCAGATAAGTCATTTTCACCTTTTTTATATTTTCAAACAAATTAAACCATTTTTTTCAACCCCTAAGAGTATTTTAATATGTTCACTGTATCAACCTCTTCTAATCGATTTAAATTAAAAAAATTCAGCCCTATCTTCATTTACAATCCGATTTTGATCAATACTTTCAACACTTTTTTTTTATCACGACTAGGGATGTAAATGAAAAATGGGTTAGATTTTTTTAATTTAAATCGATTATAGTTGTATGATACAGTGAACAAGCTAAAATACCCTTATGGGTTGAAAAAGAAATGGCTTTTTTCGTTTGAAAATAAAAAACAGGTGAAAATGACTTATCTGGTTACATGAAAAAATGTTGTAGGATTAAAAAAGATAAAATAAAAGTTATAGACCTACACGATTAAATAAAAAATGTTATAATACTAAAATGAGGATTTTACCTCTTTTGATACTAGATCTTCCCGTATGTTCACTAACTCGGCTCATCCCCCCACCACCACTAGATTTCACCATTTCTCCCCCATTGAAATTCAGTGGTGGGCGCATAATCCCTTTTTTTAAAAAAAAGGTGAAGTGCCTTCTTTACCCTTCAATATCAACCCCAATTTTGATCCTCACTTTACTTCCATTTATTTTTGATAAAATTATGAAAAATACCAAGGCAAAATCCTCATTTTAGTACTATAACATTTTTTATTTAGCCATCTAGGTCCATAACTTTTATTTTATCTTTTTGGATCTTACAACATTTTTTCGTGTAACCAGATAAATCATTTTCACCTGTTTTTTTTATTTTCAGACGAAATAAACTATTTCTTTTTCAAATCGTAAGGGTATTTTAACCTGTTCACTCTATCAAACATTTTTTATCTATTTAAATTAAAAAAAATCAAACCCATTTTTCATTTACATATCTAGTTGTGATAAAAAAGTATTGATCAAAATCAGATTATAAATGAAGATAAGAATGAATTTTTTTTAATTTAAATCGATTAGAAGAGGTTAAAACAGTAAACATATTAAAATAAACTTAGGGATTGAAAAAAATTGGTTTAATTTGTCTAAAAATATAAAAAACAGGTAAAAATGACTTATCTGATTACAAGAAAAAATGTTATAGGACCCAAAAAGATAAAATAACAGTTATGGACCTATATGGCTAAATAAAAAATGTTATAGTACTAAAATGAAGATTTTACCAAATACCAAACTTACACATAAAAAATAATTTAAGAATCTAAAAGAAAAAGAAAAAGAAAAAGAATAAATGACACTGAACGTAAAGTATTTGAGAACTAAAAATGCCAATTTTCTAACTAAAAGGTAACTATCCAAATGTAGTCAAAATCATTTGAAACTTCTTAAGAAAATAATTAAATAATACTCCCTTATTTTAGAATTGAATATCCACATTTCTACTTTAAATTATCCAAGAACGCATGTTTCATTTTCTAAATTAATAAAAAAAATTTTAAAAAATCGATATTATTAAATATAAATTAAATTAATTTTCTTAAAATTTATATATGTCAAAATGGTACATTCAATTTCAAATGAAAAGAATAATATTGTCTAATAATTAAGAAGATCAATTACCCTATATCGAAACTTAGGAAAACAGATAAAGTAATAGTATCAATTTAAAAAATAATATAAGGAAGATAATTAATTAATACCATTTAAAATTTGGTAAATTGACAAATAATTTAGATCTGTTATAAAACAGAAGTAAAACAATTAGAAGAAATACACTTACCCTAAAATGGTAAACCTGTATTTATAAGCATAAAAGTACATCAAACCTTAAATTCACTTAAAAAAAAAAAAAAGGATAATAAACATGTATACGTCTCATGATTTACGTAATATTCTAGAGTAACTCATGGTAATGGACAAATGGAAGTTTCACGAGTTACATGAATTTCTGATAGTAACTCAGACATATGAGGTAGATATAAGGACATGTACACTAACATTAGTAAACATATGTGAACAAAATACTTCTTCAATCATAGAGAGCGAGAAAACTATAAAATTCAGATACATGCAATGCAAACTCGAGCATGCATTTACTCGGTCTGTAAGAGTAGCAGTAGCAGCAGGGCTTACAGGAAACCCATCATTGCCGCGGTCTCTTCTGCGATGGCTCTGAAGAAGACTCATTCTGCAAAAGAATGCGAAGAAAATAAGGTCAGATAATATATTTATGTATATATATATATATTCACGAACAGCTAGCTATACAGTTTAAATGATCATGAAATGATCGGCGCTTTTTTTCTGAAAGGGAGATATTTGTTATAGGGCAAAAGAACTTTTGTTTTTTACTCCAAAGCAATGAGCCTGTAGTGTTTCTTCAATGGTAAAGTAGCAATGCCAGAATAAATACTACCTCCAGCAACCATCAAAAAGAACAGAACAAAGGAAAAACTGCCAAAGCCAGAAGGATATATGACATAGAAGAAGATCCATCAGGAAAGGATATTCACTACTCGAAAGGTGCACTAGTATGATCTTCCATATAGCTCCACCAACCAGCCATCAGCAGATATTATAGAAAATCATGCACCTCAAGAGATTATACATACGTCTTGAGATTTTAAAATGCATATTTCAACTAGCTTTGTGTACAGAATTGAACTTTAGTTTGAGACTTTTTTGGCAACCAGAGGATACTCTCTTGACTTTGTTGGGAATGTTTCACGTAAAAGGACAAACTTATACAACCACCTTGAACCTGTATGTCCAATTTAACTCTTTCACAGTGTTCTTTACTAGCGTTAGTCATGCATATGAAATGCTGCTTCTTGATTGGCCATATGCATCATCAACTAAAATCACAATCACAATCGAGGAAACAAACTGCACCCAATATAGGAGGGTTGCTTTAAGAATGAAATGGCCAACCAAACAGAAATGGATCTAGAACTACCATTTATGGGGGGGAAAATTATAATTATACTAAATCTTTCTCTTTAAATTTTTGTGGAGTCATTTGATATACATGCTCTTTCTCTTTAGAATTGAATATTTAACTTGCACAGAAAATTAATTAAGTAAGTTACATTTAAACTCTAACAATATCAATATCTCAATAAAATTTTACTGATTTAGGAAATAAGACATTCATTTCGGGAAAACAACAAGAAGTACTACATATTAAGAAATAAAAGCTCATGGAGCCAATTTCATTGCAGACAAATAAAAGCTTCAGCACAAAGCTAAGCTTGAGTATCCACACTGCTGGTTCCTTTAGTTTTGTATGTCTAGACCTTTAAGAAGGCATTTTCAGTTGAATTCAAGTACTAAGTTGAAGAATCACATTTCTGTTAATCTTTCTTAATCTTCAAGTACCGGTAGTTCATTTAATTACCACTCTGTGTGAGTGATCTTCCTGCCTGATGCAGTCCAATAGACCGAGTGGTGTCTGCAGGACACTACAATGAAGTTAGATTATTTATTTTAGAATAAAAAAGTTTAATAAAATTTGGCCTAAATTCATTATCATCCCTACTGATTTTTAATTTTTTGTCATTATCAGCATTTCATGAACATGCCGCTATTGGTATTCCATCTATCCAATTTGGCCAGTAGATCCATCAAATTTTATATATTTTTTTTAAAGTTGAACATGGCTATTTTCATCCCTTGAAATAAAATTCTTTACATCCTTAATGATTCTTTCTACCTTTTAACACCTTTGAACATTTTGGAGGAATTAATTGATTTGTAATAACATCCATTTTCTTCCACACTACAAATCACAAATCAGTAGAATTTTCTTTGATATTTACATGTCAATGCCGATTTCGCTTAAAAGGCATATATTTGCTCCATTTCAAAAGATTTGAATAGGGGACTAGCTCTTCTTCACAGGTTATCGTAAGACAAGCAATAAATTTTTTAGTTTCTCCAGATTCATTGCGTGCGATGGCATTCTCAAGAAAATGTTAAAAAACAAAAATTTAAAGAACTAGATTACTTTAAAACATAAAGGACAATGGTATACATCCTTTAGAGGGATGTACATCCACTTTCTTTCTAATGTAAGGCTTGGTAGGATAAGATATCGTGAAAACTCAATTGATTTAAGAAACTACACTAGAGGAAGGAGAAGAAACAGATCCTTCAAAAGTTATGGTTTTGATGTGGTAAGGTGTGGTTAAAGGGGGAGCTAGATGGAGTCAGAAGAAGATGCTCTGTACGTGTTTTTAAAAAGATTTAACAGAAATTTTGTCACTGAATATTGTGAAAAATGTAAATCTTGCCGGAGCTAAAAACTAAATTGAATAGAATACCAATATCGACAGGTCATAGAATGTTTTTGGTGTTAATTACACAACAGCAAAATCAATATGGATATAAATAAACTTCGGGAGAAACTTCAGTCACGAACATGGCTAGTCTTTCATGAAAAATTCAAATTTTGACAGCAAATGGCCAAATTGGCCAGAATACCAGTTTTGGCACATTTATAAAATGTTCGTGGTCAGGGAAAGAAAGAATCGTTAGGATAATAATTAACTTTGAGAAAGACTTCAGGGTTGACCATTTTCCCATTAAAATATAAGTAAAACAAAGATGTTCTTGAGAATTTCAGGTGCTCAGGAATGGGTTAGAACTACTCTGGATGCCTACATATATACCAGCACATGATTCCTGTTTCCGGATAGAACCCCACAATGAACCATGAAAACAACAAATGTACGGTAGCTTCTTTCACAAGTGCTCAGGAAATTTGGAACATCATAGTATAAATTATTACCGAAAACTTATTTGTAACTGTAAAACACAATATGCCTGCTAGTCAATATGTTATTTCTCCCAGTTGCAGGTGAGATTAAAATCCTTGCCTGCATAATATCAATTCTAATGAATTGTCATAAATCCTCGAAGGAGATATATCAATAGATAAGTAGAAGATAATATGGAAATAATTCATACAAAGAATACTTCCATTGCCTCCATTACTGATGATAGGTCATAAACCAATGCACAAGCCAAGTCCGGTCATGTACTTTCAGTCACAAGATATGATGAACAGGCTAAGAATAAAGAAATCCATATCTCTGTTTATACGAGGCACAATGATATAGTCCTTCCAACCAAACCACTTTCAGTCTGGTTCTGGTTAGCCTGTTTAGGATGGGCACTAAACATTTGATCTTGGAGCTCATGAAAACCTCAATATCAATGGGACATAAGCACACTTGCTACATTGCTCTGAAACCATTCTCTATACTGGACTATATTTTGCCCTTGCATACAATATCCTCAATCATATGTTTTATGATTTCCATGAACATAATATTTATGTAGCAATTGAGTCTTAATATCATTGTCTTCGAATTTGGTTCTGAAAATATCCTAGTACAGGTTCATCAAGGCAGATACATTAGGAGTCTTCATATGTCTGTTCTCTGGACTCAGCAAGTATTATGCAAAAGCACCCAGGAGTTTGTTTATTATTTTGTACAGCAATTGCTGCATTTCCATAAAATTTAAAAAAGGCAACTTAAGAGTAAATTTAGAAAGTAGGAAATCAACCACTGCAATTATCTTTAAGGGTGACCTACCTAATATTGACCAAACCCTGAAAAACATTGGGAAGTGGAAATTGTATACATGGCTTATAATGACTGGAAGAAACCTCATAAATAACATCAGTTGATTTCAATAAAAAGAATCAGACAATAAATGACTAACTCTGACCAGTGTTATCTTCTGTAAACATTACTATGCCAACAAAAATGGCACGTTAAAATTTTCACATTGGAAATATAGTTCTTTCAATCTTTTTTCTGAAGCATAAATATGTAAAATGAGGAAGGATGACTAAGAAATATTAATTGCAGTTAACATCGCAGATACTATTCAAACAGAGAAAACTTACCTGCTTTGATAGCTTTTCACTGATGTAGGCTAGTGATCGTATCACAGCATCTAGTGTATCTTGTGTTAGAAGAAATTTGACCTCATTCTCACCTAGTGGAGACTCTGTGTTGTCTTGCAACTGCAAAGGAAACACAGAAAAGTAATGAGTAAAAGAATAAGAGCCACATATTTGTACAGATACAATAAATGGGTAAATGGTTACGTCAAAAAATTTTCCTAGTTGGAGTACCTTTAGGCAAACTATAGCTGCTCTATCTGATCGGGTAGTGTTCTGGCTCCCCAAGGTCCACGTCATTGACTTCAGGCGTGGCATAAACCCCTATTCATATTTAACACACAACAAAGGTTACATACTCAGTAACGCAAGAATTGTGCTGCATCAACGGTTGCTCCATTTTGTATGGGCATCATAAGTTCATAGAGTTGATTAGTCTCCATAGACTACAAAGAGGCTGCATTCTCTAAGATTACTTGGTCTTGCAGTGCTCAGAACCTCAAAATTTGAAGAGAACTAACAAACTATAACTCAACGTTATGTGAAGGGTCAATGCCATAAAACAACACTGAACATTATGAGGGGCATCAATGTGGTTCCCAGTACTGTCAATTGTGTCAAATTGACCCCTTTCACACATAAAAGTACAAAAAATAACCTCTAGCAATATTTGGCCTCTCCTTCATACTTTCAGATTTGTTCTTTTTCAAAATAAATTTCAGTTTTAGTTTTTTTTTTAACCAAGTTTGATTAAAACCAAGTGCAACTTATCTTGGGATAAAACCAGAATAACAAAACTGAAATCCCTATAATTATGTAAATCTGAAGGCCCGAAAACCCCTATTGAAGCTAGTGAAAGTTTATGGTAATTTGTTTTTCTGTATGGTTCAGTTTTTCTGTTTGGTTCAGTTTTATAATTTCAAAACCAAACTGAAACTGAAATCCACTTTGATTCTAACTTTTCTGTTTGGCAAGAATAGGGTGTAACCTTCGTCATGAGAGAAAGAAGAATGAGACAGGAAAACTAAGGGACAGAACGTCCACATATATAGAGTTAAAATGCAGGGAAAGGTTCATTTGTATATTTTTTTGCCTAAGGATCTATTTTCTGCAATCTTAGCAATATATAAAGTACTTGGTAGTTTTTGCATCAAACTGTGAATGAACTTTGGCAAATGTTAAGATAGTGCTTCACAACACCTATCCCATATTACTATTCTTTTGCTGCATCATGAGAGTATTAATTACACAAGATTAGATCTACCAAAAGAACAAGGGTAAAAAGTCATCTTTCCTGATTTGTAAAATTTACATCATTTCTTGCATAGTGACTCGTGAGACAAAGAAAAGGAAGTAATATATATATATATATATATATATATATATCCGTTCAAGTGTAAGACATAAAATATTCATTGACAGGATGACTTTTTGCAAAATATATTGCTCTGCCTCTTAAGCTAGCACAAGTACTTTACATTTTCCGAAAGAAATGGCATTAACGTTAACGTTTGTACAATCCATAGGATATCAAATTTCATATAAAACACTCTCAAACTTCACAATGGCAATACCTATAGAAAAAGGTAAAACATATAATCAACATGGATAGAAATATTGAAATATACCAACTGAATCAATACAAGGATTCAAAAACTTGCAATTGGTTCCATGAATTCGTGTGTGTAAAGTTTGCACATAGTAGAAGAGATTGAATTTGGCTGGGAGGAGACATGAACAGGAAGAGATCTAAGAATTCAGGATACCTCTTTCTCAGAAGCATCGGCGTTAGCAAGAAGAGACTGTTGTAAAAGAGACACATTACTTTTAGCAACCATTGGTGGACAAGCACTTTGGATGTTATTGTCACATTCTGAAACAGGATATTCTATGGCAGGCCACAATTCTGTAGAAACTTCTGGAGAGTGGAAAGCCAAAGGAGTTTGAAATCCTACATTGACCTCATTCGAAAATCTGGTTGTTGCTTGGATATGCTGGAGAAGTTGCAAAAAGAAAAGAAATAAACAAAAAACAAACATGGAAATCTAAAAGAAAGGCAAAAAGAGCATAATCGGCAAACAAAACTGAAGGAAAGAAAATGATTTCACTACAATAACAAGTATTTTTGAGATGCTATTGCAGAAAATTTTTCTAGACAAGACCAAATCATATTATGAATATAAGACACTAAACTGTTGATACAGCTCTAGAATTCCTGCAATACTGGTTCCATAGATTTCTGCTGTTTCAGAATCCTGGACACAGTAATGAGCTGAGGATGATGTTTTGCAATACCTGTTCTTTCTCCTTTATAAAAACATAAGTCACCATCAGCACGGATATCATTACAAGTAACTAGATAACCTTAGCACTTCTTTGAGATGTCACTCAACATCAAACAAACAGGCCCTCACAAGAATGCAACTACAGAAGATAGGCATATCGGTACATCATTTTCTTATTCAAAAAAGGCAAAATGAAAATCAAAGCAGAGCTCATAGAGTGACATCATGTAGGATACACAGGGTGTTCCTTTTCTTATTCAAAAGGGAAAATGAAAATCATAGCAAAGCAATGCTCATAGAGTAACATCATGTAGGATAGTTGGAGTGCTATTGGTATTTATTGGTAAATTGGAAAGAGAAAATAACTTAACCTCATTAGTCATATATTAAATATTGCATAATAGAAATAGATTATTCAGTACATATAGCAGAAGTTCTAGAATTCTATAATCAGCCTCCAGCTCTTGAGTAAATCTCATGTAGTCCAAAAGGATGAAAATATAGACAAAACAAAACAAAAGGAATGAAAATACATTATGATGTACATCTACGTGTGTGTGTGTGTGATTGGCAGAAAAGAGAAAAGAAAGAATAGTTCAGAATTAGTTTATACTAGGCAGCCTTATTCAAGCTGCAAATTCAAGCTTTATGTAAGCTACTGCAATAGACAAAGATTCGCAGACTCTCCATCTGAGCTTGATGAATACCCTCTCTAAATACCTCATCTTAGACTGAGATTACACGTGAATCAGTATCATAGGATATTAAAATGATCAGTATTGGACTTTTTCCAACAAAGGTGTAACTTCAGGGAATGTTGCAATTCTTTTAAAAACCTTTTTGCTGGCGTATGCATTTCACTTTTCCTTGTGTGGCCCACTTTTCACCAGAAAAGGAAGAAAGTAATGAGAAAAGCAAAGGAATGGTAGGAAATAGAAGATTATCATATACATGTATATATGACAGGCAAAAAAGAGAGAAGAAAGAAATGTTCACATTAACCTTGTTTTCTTTGCCATTGTGGAATCATTAATTTCTTTAATTTGAAGAAAAAAGTTCAAATTGACCTTGTGTGCTCTGTCCTTATGGATTCATTAACTGTTTAGTCTGAACTAGGAAACCATGTAATCCAGGAATTGCTAGCTTAAACTTTATGTAGTTACTATGATCGACAAAGAATGCAGACTATTCATCCAGACTTCACAAGTATCCTACTCTAGTACATCACAATTCATGAATACAATAAGATACCTACCTATATCTGTATCAAGGGAAACAAAAGATGATCAAATGGAACTTCATTTTTTTTAAAGGGAACTTCAAAAAGAAAGTGCAGCAATACAAATATTTATGAGTAGTTGTAAAATTGAAAGCATACAGATCCATTTTAGATGTTGAACCTCCTTAAGTGAGATTACCCTTTCCTTAGATAGCTCATCCTTCCATTGAGCTTGATATTTCTGTAACAGCTTAGTAAGCATGCTTTGAAGATCTACTGGTAAATCTGGTGGAAACAGCTTCAGAATATCAGGCCCAGCAAAATTCTCGCGTGCAATTTTTCTAATAATTGAACGAAGGCATACCAAAACCTAAGATAACAATTCACACTGAATAGTATAAGCCAAAACTTGGACTAAGATGTTATAAAATCCAAATGGATACAGAAGAGGAGCATTATGGAACAAAAAATCCTCATCATAGAAAACATATTCCTGTGAGAACTCACACATGGTACAAACTAGTGAATGATACACAGACAAATACGACTGGTAATAAAAAGTTTGGCTTTAAAGTTATCATTTGATGAGAAGCACAGCATGAAGTAGAGTTTTATGATTTTCATTTTTTAATCTTATTCGATGCCACCAGCAACAATACCTAATAACCAAAGCAAGATAATTCCAATCATATTCAGATGCCACCAGCAGCAACTTTTCTGTAGCCCAAACATTTTAGAAATCTTCTTGCGTTAACCCATAACCAAATGTTCTGACTTTCTTCATTCATTGTCTGACTTAAATGCATTTAAAATGGATTTGAGAAACCGAACATTCAAGTGTGAACTTTACCTATAAAATGGTTCAGTTGACATTAAATTTAAACAATGATGATGCAGTTTGTTCTTTAAGATATATAGTTATTTGAATTAAAATTTTTCCAAAAGCTTTTGAATTTTCTTGATAAGGCCCCGACTTGGAATTACAATCTAAAAGACCTAAATTAAAACAAAAAAACAGACACAGAATCCTAAAATAAGCTTAATTAAATTGCCGTTGAGACAATTTAACTTCTCGTTCAACGTGAAGCAAGGATACAGAACCCAAATTTACACTCGACTTTATAGAAAGCAGTAAACAAAATTAACACGCATTTTACTCACAAGATCAAGCTCAGCAACAGACGGAAGATGTAAGACGGATTGAAGGGAAGATTTCTCGGCATTCTTGAGACCAGTTTGCCTGGTTTTCCAGAGAAGAGTTAGTACACCTTCGAGCTCTTCCTCAGACTTAATTCCTAATAGTTTGTGCAACTCCAAACAGAAATTCGTTTCCCCTTCCATTTTACTGCTTTCTCAATCCCAATACAAGACGGAATGCAAGAAACGGGGACCACAGGAAATAAAGGTGCTGAATGCAGGATCACTCTGAGGCAGTATAATTTTAGATAACCATGCCGCAGCCATTTTCATAGGGAACAAGGATGGTTTGCACGTCACGATGTACACACACCCCTTTTTTGAACTGTCTTTTTGGGTGCGGATATTTGCACCCCATAAATGTTAAGTGCACCACCTATTTTTAATAAACCAAAATAAAAAAAGTTAAAAAGACAATAATATCCTTCTTTTAAAAAAAAAAAAAAAAAAAAGTTAACAGATTGTTAAGTACACCCCCACCCTAAAACCCTAAACCATAAAACACACACAGCTGCAACTTCCATCTCAAATTTCCTAAAATCATTCAAAGAGAGGGTTTGGCACCAAGATTCTTCACCATTTGTTACTTCAAACTGCAATGGAAGATAATTATGCTTCATCCCGCTCAAAAGAAGGCCAATTGGTAAGTTTAAAACTTGAATTTTCGTTGTTAATCGCATATGGG
>JAWZTD010016720.1:0-21006 GCA_035221335.1 Echites panduratus | reverse complement strand
TTCATCAAAATCTTGAGCTTTAATCACATTAAAAGGTTTGTTTGAAACCACTTCATCTTGGAGTGTTCTTCTTTGGAGAATGGCCTCAAAATCAATTAATTCTTCTCTTCCTTTAATGAAGATCATCAATGCTTGTCTTAACTTTGAGCTCTTGATCTTGAGATAGGTCCGCTTGGTATTTTTGGACATGGGTCATCATCATTCCCCCTCTCCTCAAAGATTTGTCCTCAAAGTCTTTAAGTCTTGAAAATAAACTTCAGCTTTGTAAGCATATTTCCAAGTTGTTTCAATCAAAGCTCCTTAGTCTCTATCACCTTCAAAAATAGTCCTATTTGTGACTTCTGCCAATCCGTTTGCTTATGGGTGAGCTATGGATGTTAATCTCTACTCAATGCCTAGGCTTTCGCAAAATTACTTAAAGGGTTCCCCAATGGACTGTCTTTCATTGTCTGAGATTATGGCTTGTGGAACTCCAAATCTACATACTATATTTCTAGACACAAATGACCACACTTTCTGTGAAATTGTCGAGGTCATAGGTTTTGCTTCCACCCATCTGGTGAAATATTCTATTGCCATGATCAAGAATTGTAGACCTCCTATCCATATCAAAAATGGGCCTAGAATGTCTATTTCCCCAAATGTCAAATAGAACAACTGCTCCTATTGAATGGTATCATTCTGGACTTCTATGTGACTTGTTTTCATGTAATTGCCAGCTTTCACATTTCTTTTCTACTTCTTCTATGTCTGATACCATACAGAACAAGTAATATCTTGTTTTGAGAATTTTCTTCGTCATTGTTCTAGCTCCAACATGGGATCCGCAAATTCCTTTATGTATTTTTTCAATCCTGTACTATGATTCCTGCTTGCCAAGGCACTTAAGTGATGGCTAATTGAAAGACTTTCTATATACCTCATTACCTCCAATGAGTACATACCTTGGAGCCAAACTTCTGACTTATCGAGCCGCTCTGTCATCTCCTGGGAGTTCTGTATGCTTGAGGTATCGATATATAGGGTACCTGTAGTCCAAGTGATAATCAATCACCAAGTTTTCTTCAGCAACTATGTAGGGTTATTCCAGACATTCAACTAACAGTTCTCCTTTAGGCCCTTCGAGGTTTTTGAAGACCTTTAATAATGCATCAACTTCCAAATTTTGGCTTCTTGGAATTTGCTCTTTGAAAAAGTATTCCAAGTTTGAGGTCATCTGTTTCACTTTTTCCAAGTATTTAGTCATGTTCTTTTCTTTGGCTTCATAGGTTCCAGCAATTTGACTGGCTATGACCTACGAATCGACCTTTGAGTGAAGCTTCCAAATCTTCAGAGGTTGCACCAATCTTAGACAAGTTAATAGATCTTCATATTTTGACTTATTGTTAGATGCTGAAAATTTGTATTTCACTACATATGGGATTTTTATTCCGTTTGGACTGACCAAAATAATGGTTGCCCCTGCATTGCCTTTTCAATTGAACCATCCTTATATAAAGGTCCAAACATCTTCTTCTTTTGTCCTAGTGAGATCCACGGGTGTTCTAGTGCATTCTTTAATGAAATATGACAACACTTGTGCTTTAATTACCCTACGAGGTTCGAAGTCGATTTGATATCTTGAGAGCTCTAAAGACCATTTCATAGTCCTTCCCAAGAGCTCTGGCTTTGATAGTGCTTATCTAGGTGGTAAATTTGTTAGGACCTTGACTCGGTGTGCTTCAAAGTAAATTTTGAGCTTTCTGGATGTAAGCACAATACAATATAGTATTTTCTCTAGGTCTGAATAACGAATTTTTGGACCTCTCAATAGTCTGCATGCATAGTAAACTGGAAATTGTTGTCTTGATCTTTCTACTAAGAGTACAGAACTTATAGCCTTTTCAGTTGCTATGAGGTACATGAGGAGCTGTTCTCCAACTCTTAGAGATACTAATTATGGTGTGATGTGATTTCTTAGAATGGAAGATTAATAAAAAAACACATCAATTGAAAGGATTTCATCTATAGGTTTGTTTAGGCGAGTTTGAATGAGTTATGAAACATAATCTTCATCAACCATCCTCTTGATTTGGTAGACACATCAATACCCAAACCAAAAGTAATTGATAGCCCTTGTGCAGTCACTTAAGAACCCTAGAAGAGTTGCCTAAGAACTCACTAAAAAGATCATTTTGATCTTGAAAAGTTTGTCTCTTGAAGAGAAAATGTGTTTGTAATTGATAAAAGAGTTTTTGAATTACATAATAAGGATGCATCTATTATATTTCAACCCTAATCTAAATTAACAATTCGTGTTTAGGGTAAAAAGACATAAAAAACCCCTTAAACCAAACAAAAATTGCAATAAAAATAAATTAAAAAAATAGAGTCATTGTAGCAACTCGGGTACTGTAGCTACCTTGCAAATGAAGATTCGCCGGACAGCTTCTGTTTTGGTCGATTTTGGGCTAAAAAATGGCAAGTGCCGGATGGACCCTTTCTCCAAGTTTTCATATAGTTTTGATCCTGGTCCAAATTGGATGCAATCTTCACATGAAATGAAGCTCTCCAACCCCAACATTGATTCTATAATCCAAGACTTTGATGTCTCTTTGTTCTCATCAAGTTTGTTCACTCCTCTTTTCAAGCCATTTTGTCCCTTCCTCTTCAACTTTGAATTTGAAATATAGATCTTTATACACAAATTTCCATTTTTGATGATGAGCATCTCAATACTTGGCATCAAGTTCAAGATGTTCTTTTTTTGTTGAACTTCAATATCTTTATGCCTTCTTCAAACTTGAAATGTATTCTGTCATGTCTTTCTTGGATCTCATCATGGTGGCTTCCCCAGAATTTCTTTATGCTTGGCAAAAGCTGATTGACAATCCTCAGTAAATTCAAAACCTGCAGGTATTTTCAGCAAGTCGTACAATTTAGATCCCTTGTCAGCCACCTTACTGATGAATAGGCTGAGTGCTGCCATTTTTTCTAGTCAGACTTTATACCTCTTTTACATTTTGAGGAGGTTAAATATCTAGTAGAGCTTTAATTTTGTCAGGATTTGCATCAATTCCTTTTTCTGAGATCATGAAACCTAGAAATTTCCCTCTTGAGACTTCGGAAGTACATTTTTCAGGATTCAGCTTCATATGTACTCCTTTTAAAGTCAGATAGATATTTTGGATGTCCTTGATGAAGTCTCCCAAGGTCTTGGACTCGATCACGATGTCATCTACTTACACCTCGATGATTCTGCTCAGTTGTTCTTTGAAGATTTTGTGCTTACCCAGTGGAACTCTGTTTTGGCCTTTTTTTAATCCAAATTGCATCTTGTTTTAGCACTAGGTCCCGACATCTATTATGAAATAGGTCGTTTTTGCATCTTCCAGTGCCATGGGTATTTGATGATATCCTTTATAAGTATCTAGCAAACATAAGCATTAATATCCTGCAGTAGACTCCACCATTTGGTCGATACTAGGAAGTGGCTATTAATCTTTCTTGCAATACTTATTCAAGGTTGTGAAGTCCATGCACATCCTCCACGTTCCTTCTTTCTTTGGGACCAGAACCGGGTTTGCCAGCCACTTTGGATATAAAACTTCTTTCAGTGTTCTGACATCGAGAAGGGCCTGGACTTCCCTAGCTATTATTTCATTTCTCTCGGGAGCAAATGTCCATTTTTTCTGCTTTACCGGTTTCAAACCAGGTTTTAGCTCGACTTTATACTCTACTATGCTCCTATCGATTCCCTCGAGGTTGGTTGGTTTCCAAGCAAAAACCTTCAAATTCTTTCAAAGGGTATTTACGAGCTCTTCTTTGATTGTAGGAGGAAGTGTATCTCCTATTTGAATTCCATTTAATAGGAATTATGTGTTTAAAACACTTTTTCACGGTTTTGCATACCTTTTACTCTCGATCTTTGGGTCTCCTTCGAAGGACCACTAGGTCTATTGGTGATTGTTGTCAATTTGGACCTCAAGATTTGTATCCCTTTCCATGAAATAGAACTCTGTCAGTTTCCATTGAGAGTGACCCAAGCTGGTCCTACTTTAATTTTCATGTAGTATTTTGCAAGTGAGATGTCTGCTTGAAGGTCCATGACTCCTTTCCTGCCTAATATAGCACTATAAGTTTTAAGAGCATCCATCACAAGCCAGTCCATGACCTCTGTTTTGATTTTTTAACCCATGGTGACTGTCGTTAAGACTCTCAAGACTCCTTCTGCATATGTTATAGATCCGTTGAAGTTTGTGAGTGTTGTGTATGTTTGGATTAATAGATCCCTATTAAGCTCCAATTGATCAAATGCTCTTTTGTATAGAACATTTACTTCGCTTCGAGTGTCATCCAGTATCTTTTTGGCAAAAAAGTCTCCTATTTGTAAAGAAACAGTCAAGGGATCTATGTCTGCTTCTCACGATCTCTTAGACTTTTGTTCAAGTGCATTAATTTATCTTACCAGAGGTCTTCGTGGTTCTTGAGGTCGCTGGTCAACTGGTGCTCCTGCCTATGCAAGACACTCTTGCAATTAACCTTCCTTGATGAGTCTCTCAATCTCCCTTTTGAGGTCAAACCAATCCTCAGTAAGATAACTGTAGTCTCTATGGTATTGTCAGAAGTTGTTCATATCTCTTTTTGACATAGGAGATTTGAGAGGTCTTGGGGGTTTGATCAAACCTTTCCTTTTTATTACCACCAGAATTTCGACTCGTGTCGTCACCAGTGGTGGGATCACGAGATTTGGAAAGGTCTTTTTGTTTTTCTCAAGAGGTCCTCCCTTTGATAAGGGATCCCTCCTTTCGCTTTTTCTCAAAGTTTTTTTCTGCTGGGATTTTGCCTTGGTTGGCTTTTCAAATAGAGGTGTAAAACTAGGGATCTTTTTTGGGATTACTGTCTCTTCTGCTTTTATCAGCCTCTCCATGAGTGTTTGTAACTGTTTTACAGATGTAAACTCCTTTTCAGCTAGCCTTAATGCTACATACCCCCTTGCAATCCTTGTTTCAAGGCTGTTATGTATATAGCATCATTCTTCTGCTGGATTTCTACAGCTTCATTATTGAATCAACTGTAGTAGCCTCTCGTGCTCTCTCCAATTTTCTTCTTGATAGTAAAGAGATGGTTGATGTCTTTCGAGTGCCTGTTGCTACTTTGATAATTCTTAAAAAATTGGTCTTTGAGTTGATTCCAGCTTGAGATGCTTGCTACTGAAAGTTCCTTGAACCAAGATTAGGCTTTCTTAGTTAAGGGGAACCAAAAAGCTCTACAATTTGACATGATCTGGATATTAAAACATTTCCATGTACGAGACATACTCATCTATGTGGAGTTGTGGCTCCATTGTCCCATCATACTTTGTTGCAATCTGAGGTGGGTTGAATCCGGGAGGGATTTTCTTTAGCCTAATCGCATCTGTGAAGGGTGAACGTTCTGCGAGGTCAATCCCGTACTGCAATTCTAGGCTTTCTACCTCTTTAGGATTAACATTTGGAGCCTTCTTGCCTCTGTTTGCTTGTTATTTGTTCCAATCGATCATGCTGAATTGCAATTCTTTTGCTTGTAGAGATTTTGTGGCTTTCTCTTCTTTGACCTTGATTTCGAGATATTGCTGCCCTATTGAGCTTATCCCTTAAGTCATACTCCCTTCCATTTCGAAGAGTTTCTCTCATGTCAACGGGAGGCCGATCTCCCCAAGTTACTTTCCTTGGTGTTGACTTGGATCTTATTGAAGGTTTTCTTCCTGATCTCTACTGATATGGAAATGGTCTCCAAAATTCTGCAATGTAGATCTTGCTACCCTAAGTTGTTCAAGATCTCCAGGGGACCCTCTTTCAGTCCAATAAGTTTGGGATGGAGTTCTCACTGTAAACACATAGTCCCTTCTTTTTGTCAATCTTTCTAACACGTTTACCATTCTCTCTAGTAAACACTCGAATACAGTGATGTGGCTTCCACGAGATCTCTACGGTTCATGGGATTGTCTAGGAGCCAAACGGTTTGTAGTTTGCCTTTCTTGATGAACCTCTTCAGTCTTTCGGATGGTCCAGAGCGAGTTGGTTTCGTATTCAACTCTGGCACAGATTCTAAGGCTTGTGGGGGCTCTTTATTTGTAACATCTGGTGAAGGCTCTTCCTGAATAGCCTCCGCAACCTGTAGCTTAGTCCTTCGGGGGTGTCATCATCTTGTTGATTGTTCTTGTGCCATGGCAGTTTTTTATGTTCTCTTGAGAGGGCAGTCTCCCCCACAGACAGTGCCAGAAGTGATGATGGATAATTAGGTCCACCGAGTCACCCCGCTGCCTTGGCACCTGCAAGAATAACCTGAGAGGGAAATAGGAATCACTAGAGACGGCTGTTGAACTGAGGTACATTTCGATGATCACCTTAGTGACCTGAAAGAGTTGAGTAAGATGGAGGGTATACAATAGTAAGCTGAATGTATTCTCCTTACCTGTTGATCTGTGATCATGATCTCTTATTTAGGTGGAAATCAATCAATCTCCTTCAATTCAGGAGTAGTGTCCTGATGGAAATCAATTGTACCCCATGTGATCTGGTGTGACTGAAAGAAAGTGTATCTAGTCAATCTTTGATCGCGTTCTCAATTTGGGAGTTTCCTTGTTGAAGTGTGTTACATTCCCTTAACAAGCATCGATGATTGCTTTGGAAGCATTTCATGATCTCCAAAGGCCTTTGGGGAGCTCTCTGGAGACCTTGATGATGGCCCACGACCTTCGAAGATGTTCTTGGCAACCTATATTTTTGCCATAAGTCCCTAAATTGCAGGTAGTGTGTCTTATTGAGATAGTAGGAAGTCATGGTCATGCAGGGCTGATCTTGATCTCCTTGAAGAAATCAAAAATAGTGCTTCGGAAGCTGACATGAGGTATAAGAGGAAAATAACAACCTTTTTCAATGAGAAAGTTAAAGAAAAAAGATTTGCTATTGGAGATATGGTTCTCAAAACGTCAAATATTGGCAAGCAAGGTCAGTTGTTGAAGCTGCAAGGAAGCTAGGAAGGCCTTTATATTATCCTAGAGGTGCACAAAGAAGAAATTTACAAGCTAGCAGACCTTGAAGGTAAGCAACTGCTAAGACCTTGGAATACTTGACATTGAATCTAGCTCTTGAAGACTAAACCCTTCGGAATTTTTTTAGAGAATGCATCTTTTCTCTGAATATCACATATTGTATTTTATTATCTCTTTTTATGTAAATGTACATAGAGGAAAAACTCATTACACTTACAATGTAAGGACAAAAAACTCATAAATGAGCCTTGTATAGGCAATGTATGAAAGGAGCTAAAAAATGAGCATTGTATGTTGTACATCATCATAAAAAGAAATGAAATGATTAGAACAGGAAAGAAATAAAAATCAAAGAAGACACGCCAAGGCTTCATTCCTTAGTCTACTTGGTCGGCTCAACCATCACTACAGGCTCAGAAGAAGGAGGCTCAATAAGCTGGACATTATCAAAAGACCTAGAGTCGACAGCCAGAATTGAAACAAGGTCTTCAATAGAAGCACCAGTTAGATCTGCACGGGTAGTCTAGAAATCCCAGTAGAAATCATTAAACGATAGGTCATCAACAGGGATCCAGCAGATTGAGCTTGGATGGGGGGTGACAAAATTACCTGTGAGCTTTGGATTAACATCTGGAGCTTCATCCAGGGTAGCACCGATAGCATGGGAGTCCTCTTAGGTTACACGAGGTAGTTCTTTGAGGGCTATGGGCTTTAGGACAACAACTTGAGAGGGAATCGGAACTCCTTCCGAAATGGTAGGGACCACTTAAGTGGGACCTTCACTATCTTTAGGGGCTCCTTCTTCATACCAAAGAAGCCTACATTGGGCCAACTCATAGGGATAGAGTCCCTCATGCATTGCGGGATCCGATTTCAGGCTAGGATTTACCTCTTGAAGCATGTTGAACCACTCAACGTACAAGGAGATTGCTATAGGTCTGACGAGCCATTCCACGTAATCCTTGAAGGTTGCATAACATAGGAGTTCTAACTCTTTAAAATCACCATCCTTATAGAACTTGCTCTTCAAGGACTGAAGCTCATTCTTAGTAACCTCTTCAACAGCCTAGGCTTTGCTAGTTCCTTGGTCATGTCAGAAACTACAATCTCTAGGATGGCCTCTTTCTTTTGCAGGACCTCAACGAAGGTCACAAGTTGTTCGTTGTATTTGTTACTTTCAACAAGGTTTATAAAGGTTTTGTCGAGCTGCCTCTTCTGCTTGTTGGAGCTACTTTTTGACCCTCTCCACTTAATTCATGGAGTCCACACAAGACCCTTGTAAATCGAAGATCACCCGGTCCTTCTGGTGCTTAGACTGTTAGAGACTCCCGTTAATTTGTTGGAGGTCCCGGTCTTCGCCCTACTTGGCAAGGCTTCTTCTTAATTGTTCTCAAAGCAAAATATTTGGCTGAAATAATGAGGAAAACAAATAAAAGGAGGAAGACATCCCAATGTAAATGTCTAAGCGTCTAGCCATGGAATAATGAGTCAGTGGTCTCCAGGGAGGATCAGTTAGCCACTTTTGGAGCTCCTATTAGTTGGGGGAGTTGAGTAACTCCTTCCCTAGCCCCAGGACACACTCCTAGAGGTAGTCTATAGTCCAGCCTAAGAGCTCAGACTCTTTCTCCTTGCTCTTGGCTTTGCCCTTGATTGCATTGGAAGAGGTCGCTGGACCCTGTTTGCTTTGCTAGCAGGAATAAGCTCAGGAGTGCTCTGATGAATGATGGAGATCAAGACGACACCACCACAACCTTGGAGGCTAAAAGAGAGCCAACCTGCTCTTCTTAATCTCATGGGCAACACCCTTTCCTTGGAAGTTGTCTTAACTCTCTTAGACCTAACGGGAGGTGAGAGAGGTCTTGAAGATAGTAGGACTGCAGTAGGCACTTGGGGCAGACCTACCGTAGTAGTTACGGTGGCTGAAGTAGGAGTCGATTAACCGACCAAAGTAGTGGTAGCTTGACTGGATGAGGTGGTCACTGGTTTCTTAGAACTGGAACTGGAAATGGCAAAATTCTTCCACATGCTTGTAAAACAGAAAATCAAAGTAAAGAGGTTAGTTACATTCTTAGAAGTGAAGAAAATATTAAAGAAAACGAATTTGAAAAAGGGAAGGTTGCTCCTCCTTATGAAGGTTGAGAAGCTTAGTGAGGCTAGGGTCTCCTAGACCTACTCTGACTAGAAAATGAGATTCCCGGACATGCTCACCACACCCCATCTTAAATTAAGTCTTAGACTTGGTTAGGTTAATGAGAAAGTCCCTAGCCTCGGCGAGGTCACCACCTGTGGGAAGGTTGTTGGAAAAGGTCTTACTAAGGTTCTAGCTGGGATAGTTCATAGACTGTGGAAGGTAACCAGGACGTTTGGAATGTAAGTAGAACCTCTTCCAAGGTCCTACAGAAGACTAAAAAGGTTCGACTAATCTATGATGTTGTGTGAACTTTAAGTAGCCAAGACTAGACTTGGCAGGGGCAAATGATACCTAATTTTGAAAAATAGCGAAATAGCTCGAGGCAAATTGGAACAGAATAGAGATGGCAGGTTGCAATGAATGCGGTGATCATCCTAACAGCGTTAAGGACCAGTTAAGTGAGTAGAATGATCCAGAACAAGGGAATGTCAAAGAAGAGAGGGTGAATGAAGGACAAGATCTCTATCTCCTAGTTCCATCTCATTACAAATTTCACTAATCCTATCTAAAGAGAGTTCCATAGAAAGCCTATAGGTTTCTACTTCTCTAAGGTTAAGCATTGCATCAGTTGTTACCTTGGTGAATTGGGTCGCGGGATGAAGGTGAAACTTTTTCTCGCTAGAGTCAATATAAGAGGTTCTGATTATAAAAGATACTGTCACTAAAAGAAAAAAGAACTCATAAAAGAAAGTGAAGAAAAAAATAGAAGTTGAAGGACAGTTGCAAAAAGCTTTTTGAACCCTTAACAAATTCAAAAATTTTGAAGAGTAAAGATGAAGTTTTGGTAAAGTTGAAAGGCTGAAGTTTCAACACTTTTATAATGACAGACTAGAGGCTACTGAGTTACTTTTGGACGTTACCAACTCTAATTGCTTGCTAAAGAAAGGCATTTAAGTTAGAAGAGGGAACTCCTCTAAGGTGATGTGATTCCTTGGAATTGAAGTTTCTCATAGTCATTGTTCAATTCCTAATAAGATCCAATCACAATGGCAGGTTCCCAAAATGTTCATTAATAGATTCAAGTTTAGTATTAGATTGACCTTTGGAATTTGATTATCCTTAACCAATCTAACCAACACCTTAAACCAAGGTGAAGAAAACCTCAACGAAGTTTCTCAAGAACCCTAAATTGTTCATGAAAAAAAACCTCACAAGTAGATCATTTTGATCTTTCAAGTTTCGCTCTCAAACAGACATGCTGTTTTTTATTGATAAAAGAGATCCAACAAATACAATTGCAAAGGAGAATTTATAGGATTAGACCTAAGTTAATTCTAACTAGGTCCTAGAAGAAGTATAAAATACAAAACAACCCCTAAAACATATGAAAAGTTGCAAGAAAAATAAGTTGAAAACAAGGCCGTTTGGTATAGGAGGAGAGGCACCAGTGCCTATAATGGAACCAGTGGCAACACAGGTTCCTCTCAGTAAATCAGGTCTGTAGGTGGTTGGTGGACCGACACCTATAGTTGCATCGGTGGTGGTGTCAGTTGACACCCTCTGGTGCATTTTCTTGGTCTATTTAGTTTGTTCTTTCACGCTTCTTTGATGCTTCCTTCTTGGACTGATTCAAGTTAGTTTTGAATGCATCAAAATGTATTTTAACAAACGTTATGAACTCCTTATTCAAGATTGAATTTGAAATAGAGATCTTTCTAGAAGTTTATATTATCTCTAAGCTTGTATTTATCAAACAAGGCATCATGGTCTAGTTGCTCTTCTTTGTCAAACACCTTTGTCTCCTTGCCTTTCTTATACTTATTCTTGAAATGTTGAACCTTGTAAGCTCAATTTTTTCCATGAATGATACTTCCAAAGTAACCTTCTAGTGATGGCAACCAAGTAGTTCCAATCAATGTTGGAGAAGCTCCTTGATTCCATCATTTCCCTCTTCTTCTAAAAGATTAGTCCTTGAATTTTCAAGTCTTGAAATGCAGGCTTCAAGCTTCTAAGTCGTTTCAATCAAGGTTCCTTGATCTCCATAATTCTCACTTTTTTCAAAAAGATTCGTCCTCGAATCTTCAAATCCTACATTAAGCATAGAACGATTACTAACATTGATGAAATAGCAAAACAATACCTACCAAATGGTTCAATGCTATCCAAGGCTTGATAAATGTTACTCTTCATGGAAGTCATCACATGAAAATGCCTTACCATTCCTTTCTTCAAAGGTGGTGGTCTTTCCTTTATAGATATGTACATCTCCTATACAAGAAATTTGTTAGTAGAAGAAACATTATCAATAAGTTCCATCATTTGTGAACACCAAGGAAACATAGTTCTATCATGTAAAGTACAAGTTCCCATTGGTATATGACCCCATAAAAAAATGAAACAACAAAACATCAAAAATTGAATTCATCATATCAAGCTCAAGAAACAAATCATTATAATGATATACACAAATCTTCCATCTAAAACTTCAAACACATGTGTAAGATTAACAAGAAGATAACTCTCACATATGTTATATTCCACATTATCATCAAGATCATGGACAACATTGTACTCATTGATAGATAAGAAATGTTTCAAAATGTTCAACAAGTCATTAATGATAGCACAAAACATACACCAAGTCAACATGTAACTCCACCAAACAAAGATCAAGCACATTGCATCCATGTTACCTTCATGATTTTGACGTTTCATAACTTAATTTAAGAACAAGTAGTTAACATGAGATACCTCGTCACAAGGTTTCAACGAGGAATGATATTCAAAATGTTTAGAATTTCTCCCTAAACTTACAATGAAGTACATTTCAACAAAGATAAACAAGGAATTAGAATCATCCATGAATATGCACAATCGGCCACAAAGATACAAATTATCATCAAGAATTCCAACTTCAAAGATCCACAATACTTGATCATCAAAACAAATTTGAAAAGTCTACTCATATATGATTCAAAGACGTATTTCCACAAGAAATCTAAGTAATTCCAAGCATAAGAATGTATATCCAACATAATTCCATCAAACTCAACAATTAAAAAGTCCTATATTGAATCCATAGGCATAAACAAAGCATTCCCTTCAAGTAAAAGTTCAACATGATTGTAGGATTCAACATAATCTACTTGTTTTGAAACATTAAGCACAAATACACAAGGATGTTCATATTCACATTAGTTCACATAAGGCTTCTATGTAAATTTGAAATTCATGAAAGCTATAACAAGACTTTTAGAGGTACAATGCATGCTTTCTCTACTTAAGGAATTATTATGTTCAAGAAATTCAACAATGTTTTCTTGCTTATCAACATCATAAGCATATCTACCATCATACCTCACTAAGGACAACATTCTTTCATTCTCGAATTTCAACAATTTGTCACCAAGTATAGATATGAGAGTATATCATTGTATCACTTCACTCATCCTCACTTTGTCATTGCCAAATTCTCTCTTGAGTAGTCCTTCAATTTCCTGAAATTTTGGCAATAGAAGAAGAATTGTTAGTTCTAGAATTGGGAATAGAATTTTCTGTGTCCATCCTTAAGATTAAAGCAAGTCCATTTTCTCTTTCTTTTTCACTCTTATTTTTCTCTTTATTCATATCTTTTTCCACAATTTCACTCTTTTCTTCTCTTTCAAATCCATGTTCTTTTTCAAGCTCAATCTCAATTTTCTTCTCGTTTCCTTGTATCTCAAGATCTCTCTCCTTCTCATCTTACATCTCATTTTGTTTTTCAATTTCGCCACTTGCCACCTCTTCTTTATCTTCAATTGGAGATTCTTCTTTCTTCTTTTTTTTTTCTCTCAATACTCTCTTGAAGTGGAATCTCATGAGTTTGGTCATTCTCAAGAAGTTCTTGCGGTTCCTTTTCAGCTTTTCTAGTATTGGAATCTTCCTTCTTTGAAACCCTTTTTTGTCATGTCGGGCATTGGGATGCACGATGTAGAAGTTTATTACACACAAAACACTTGTGGTGTTCCTCCCTTGACCAATCACTTTGCACTTTAGTTGATGAAGAATTTCTTTGACTTGAACTTCCATAGGATTTCTCATAGATTGACTTCAAGTATCTTTCAACCTTAACTGCCATTTGTACTTGATGTGGGAAAAATTGGTCCACCAGGTCACCCCGCTGCCTTGGCGCCTGTAAGAATAACCTAAGAGGAAAAAATGGAATCACCAACGCGGGATGTCGCCCTGGGGTACACTCCAACGATCAAGTCATCACCGGAAAGATCTGAGTAAGATGGAGACTATATACTAGAAAACTAAATGTATTCTCCTTACCTATTGATTCGTGATCATGATCTCTTATTTAGGTGGAAATCAATTCATCTCCTTCAATTCGGAAGTCGTGTCCTGATGGAAATCAACTTACTCCCATGTAATCTGGTGCGATCTAGTGCAATTGAAAGAAAGTCTATCTAGTCAATCTTTGATCGTGTTCTCCCTTTAGGAGTTTCCTTGTTAAAGTGTGTTACGTTCATTTAACAAGTTTTAGTGATTGCTAGGAAAGAGTTTTATGGTCTCGGGAACACTTTGGGGAGCTCTTTGGAGACCTTGGTGATGGCCCACGACCTTCAAGGATGTCCATAGCAACCTATATCTCTAGCATAAGTCTCTAACTTTGTATTTAGTGAGGCTTACTAAGATAGTAAAAGGTCGTAGTCATGCGTAAAAACCATTGTGAGGTTTTATGAATGTATGTTTACAAATATTCTTAGATCTAGACCATAGAATAGACCTGGTTGGATCTTTACTTCATGATCTGGGTTCATGTGTAATTGGGTCGAGCCATTCAGGTCTTACCCATTCTGCCCATCATTACCCCTTTGAGCCTGGCAACCTGAAAGGATTAAACTCTTTGGAAGTTGAAACATTGTAAACTCAGTTATTGTACCTTTTCGTTAAGAGCAAGAGGCTCAACCATCTAAACTGTGTCTTTTAGCTTGTTTGGTTTGCTAGCTGCATTAATTACTGATTTTGGCAACCAATAAGAGAGAGTGGCGTCTCTTGGGAACTTCCTTCTGAAACTTAAATGCCGCCAAAAATCTTTGGGATACAAAAATATTTAACCTTTGGTTTTCCCTCATTTATTAAATCATCCTCTCCTATGTTCTATCTATTTTTACTGAGCAGTATTTCTAGAGGTCCTTTACTTCTCTCAAAGTTCTTCTTTTTCTTCTTTCTCTTTATTGAAATTTCTTACTAGTTTTGATTGCCATGGCATTCCCTGGTGCTTCTTCTTCTGAGTGTCCAATGACTAAGGCCAAAATTCAAACCTCCACAGGGATTGGACTGCTCTTCCTCCAATTTTATTCGAGGAAATTACTGGAAAGCTTTTTCTCTCTGAAGCTAAGAATTTTGGACTAGTTTGTACCTCTTGGCACCATGCTTTTAGGTCATATGATCCTTTTGGTCGAGGCCTTCAAAGTGACAGAACTTTCTTCGGTAAATTTATTAGTCTTCTTTTATTTTCTAGTCTTATCTTTTTTTTTCTTACCTTGACACTCGCATGTATTTATTCCCAGTCTTATCCAATGCTTGCTCGAAAGTCATTCCTTGTGCTGGACAATGACCTTTTCGTTTAAGGAGATTGGGGTCTTTCTCCCTAAAACTTGGATCCTGATCAAAGAGTGAGAGTTATTCAGCACTATAGTTGACCATCCTGTCCAGATAGCTTTTTAAGAATCAACATAAAGGCAGGGGACTCTTCATAACTCTTGAGTACTTTTTTCCCTTCTCTTTCTTTCTTTTTTTTTCTTTTTTTACTCTCCTCTTTTTGTATCTGGCTACATAATGGAATTTCATTTTTCAAAAGTTTCTCCTCATCTTTTGTTCTTCACTTGTTCTGACTCCTTAATTGATCCCTTCCAGGAGTCTTCTAGACTTATGGCGAAATTAAATTCCATATCCAACGTAATGCCCCTCTCGGCCAAAAATTGAGTATAAATAATTGTTGAAAGAAAAAACAATCATCATCCTTTCTTCAAGAAAGAAACAAATGAAAGTTGTACCTTATATGAATTCTAATGTAGACTTTGTCCCAAAGGGCAAATGCGTGTAGAAGACGAGAGGACTGATTTCCAACTTCAATAATCATATTTCCTAAGACAAGAAAATTGATTTTTGTCTTCTTCATTTGGAATTCCAATAGCAAGATTGAGGGACTTTACGTGAACTTTTGGAATAGAGTTTTAATGAGTATACAATTAATGTTGCATCTCCATTTGAACCTTCTGATGTCCCTAGGATAGACCTTGACTCCTCAGATAAATATATCATGAATTACCCCGACCATCAATTTTTTTTCATTCTCTATAGTATATCATTTGATGAAGCTCTCAAAGCTTTTCAAACTAAAATGTAGGCCGAGGTCTTTTTGCCATGCAACTCTCTTTGACTAAAGATCCAACCTGCTCTAATCCAAGTTGTGAAAGTCTTTCAACAAAGACTTCTGAAAATGCTATTGTTGGGGTGGAAAGGTCTGAAGGTATTGACATACCATCTTTTGATCAGATAATTGGTTGTGATCCTTCAAGTAAAGTCATTTCCATCCATTCCAAGGTCACTTTTTCTTTTGTTCATAATCTGACCTTTAAAGAGGTCTTCAAAGATCTCAAACTTCGATACACAGAACGAGAAGCTTTAGAAGTTAGAGAATGATCAGCTTTGAATGATAGCCCCAGTCTTCCCAACCAAGATCCTGCAAGTTCTGGATCTGGAGGAAGAAATACCGAAGGCCTGGCTGCAGCTTTTTAGACTTCCTTTTTCTCTTTTGAGTAACTCTTGCAGCAAAAGTACTTATTGCTTTTGTAAACATTCAACTGAAGCTTCTCTTTTCTTTTGCTTTTTGTTAAAAAAAAAAGTCTATCTTGCTAAGTTTTCTTGTTTGTGAGAGCTTCTTGGCTTTTGATTGCAAATATGACAGATGCTATCTTCGATAATATGAATGAAATAGTACATAGTACTTAAGGTCAAAGTTCCAATTTCAACATAAAACTTTACTTTTTATTTCAGGAAAGTAAAAGAAATTATTTCAGGACTTGGGCATGAAAGGTTAAATAACAAGCGTTCCAAGGTCTCACCCTACCTTCGAGGTTTGCTAGCATGTAGCTTCCTCCTTTTGAGGACCACAGCTCCCACTGCAAATTTCCTGTCCTTAACTCTTTTGTTGAAAAGAGTTGTGATCTGCCATTTGCATCTTGTGTCAGCTTCTAATGCACTACTCATGGCTTCTTTGAGAAAGTCTAGGTCTGCTCGTCTCTCCCCCTTTTTTAGAACTAAATTTTATTCAGTGAGCCTTAGGGTTTTGAAATTCCTTTCTACTAGGAGCACTGCATCTAAACCAAAACATAGGCTGAAAGGTGTTTCTCCTGTTGCTTTCTTGAGTGTAGTCCTATGTGCCTATAGGATACTGGAAATTTCATCTGGCCAAAAGGTCTTTTTGCCCTCTTTCTCCAGGTCTGTAATCTTTAATTAAGACCTTCTAGGAAAGTCTTGTTCGTGACTTCTGTCAATCCATTTACTTGTTGGTGAGCCGTGGATGTTAATCTCTACTCAATTCTCAGGCTTTTGCAAAACTCCTTAAAAGGTTCTCCAACAAATTGCCTCCCATTGTCTGAGCTTATAGCTTTGAGGAATACCAATTCTGTATACTATGTTTCTCCACACGAATGACCTACTTTCTGTGAAGTTGTTGAGGCCATAGGTTCTGCTTCTACCCAACTGGTGAAATACTCTACTGCCACAATCAGGAATTGTAGATCTATCATCCCTTTTGGAAATGGACCTAAAATGTTTATTCCCCAAATGTTAAACGAAACAGCTACTCTTATTGAATGATATCTTTGAGGGTGTCTATGGGGACTTGTTTTCATATAGTTGGTAGCTTTCACATTTCTTCACTGGCTTTTCTACGTCTGATACCATGGAAGGCCAATAGTTTCTTGTTCTGAGAATTTTCTTGGCCATTGTTCTGGCTCCAACATGGGTTCCACAAATTCTCATGTGTACTTCTTCAATTGCATACTATGATTCCTGCTTGTCGAGGCACTTAAGTAATGGCCAAGTGAAAGAATTTCGATAAACCTCGTCACCCCACAGAAGTACATATCTTGCGGCCCATCTTCTGAACTTCCAAGCCTCTTTGTCATCTCCTGGGAGTTCTTCGTGTTTGAGATATCGATATATAGGGTACCTCCAGTCCAAGAGATCCTCGATCACCAAGTTTCCTTCACCAGCTATACAAGATTGTTCCAGGCTTTCAAACAACAGTTCTCTTTTGGTCCCTTCGCTTCCAAATTGTGGCTTCTTGGAATTTGTTCTATGAGAAAGTACTCCAAGTTTAAGGTCTTCTGTTTCACTTTTTCTATTTATTTGGCCATGTTCTTTTCTTTGGTCTCATAGGTTCCAGATGTTTGGCTGCCTACCTGTGAATCGACCTTTGAATGAAGCTTCGAAATCTTCAAATCTTGCACCAATCTTAGACCTGTCAGTAGAGTTTCATATTTTGACTCGTTGTTAAATGCTGGAAAATTGTATTTCACTACATAAGGGATTTTTATTCAGTCTGGACTAACCAAAATAATGCCTACCCCCTATTACATTTCTCAATTGAACAATCTATGTACATGGTCCCTATGAAATCCAAGGGAATTCTCTTACATTCTTCAATGAAGTCTGGCAGTGCTTGTGCTTTAATTGCTCCACGAGGTTCAAAGTTGATTTGATACCCGGAGAGCTCTAAGGACCATTTCATAGTCCTTAACGAGAGCTCTGGCTTTGATGATCCTTGTCTAAGTAGTAAATTTTTCAAGACCTTAATTCGGTGTGCTTAGTTTGAGCTTTCTAGAGGTAAGCATAATGAGACATAGAAATTTCTCTAGGTCTGAATAATGAATTTCTTGGCCTCTCAATAGCCCACTAAGAGTACAGAACTTATAGCTTTTTCAGTTGCTATGAGGTACATGAGGAGCTCTTCTCCTACTTCTGGAGATACTAATTGTTGTGGCTTCCCCAAAAATTCTTTTAGCATGACAAAACCGGCTGACATTCCTTGATCCATTCAAAACCTGTATGTTTTTTCAGCACATCGTAGAATTTGGATCCTTTGTCAACCATCTTATTGCTGAATAAATCAAGTGCTGTCATTTTTCCAGTCAAAACTTTGTACCTCTTTTATATTTCGACTTTCTTCTATTTCCAATAAAGCTTTGATTTTGTGGGATTTGCATCAATTCCTTTTTCTGAGATTATAGAACAAAGAAATTTCCCTACTAGGATGCCGCAAGTGCATTTTCTGGATTTAGCTTCATATGTGCTCCTTTTAGAGTTTGAAAGGTCTCCTAGATGTCTTTGCTGAAATCTCTCGAGGTCTTGGATTTGATCACACTGTCATCTACATACACCTCACTGTGCCTAGTTGCCCTTTGAATATTTTGTTCATTTCCCATTGGAACTCTGCTATAGCATTTTTTTATCCAAAGGGCATCTTGATGTAGTAATAGGTCCCAACCTCCGTTATGAAAGAGGTCATTTCTGCACCTTATAGTGCCATGGGTATTTGATGATACATTTATAGGTGTCTATTAAACATAGCTATTGATATCCTGTAGTAGAGTCCACCTTTCAGTCGATACTAGGAAGTAGATAGAAGTCTTTCTAGCAATACTTATTCAAAGGTCGTAAAGTCTACACACATTCTCCACTTTCCTTCTTTTTTGGAACCACCACTGGGTTTGCCAGCCACTCTAGATATAAAACTTTTTTCAGTATTCTAGCTTCGAGGAGGTCTTGGACTTCCCAAACTATTATTTCGTTTCTGTCGAGAGCAAATGTCCATTTTTTCTGCTTTACTGGCTTCACGTCGGGTTTTAACCTTGGTCTATGCTTTGCTATGCTTCTATCGATTCCCTCGAGGTCAGTTGGTTTCCAAGCAAAGACCTTCAAATTCTTTCAAAGGGTATTTACGAGCTCTTCCTTGATTGCAGGAGGGAATGTATCTCCTATTTGAATTCCTTTTAATGGAAACTCTGTGTTTAGGAACATTTTTTCAGATTTTTGCACAGCTGTTACTCCCGATCTTTTGGTCTCCTTTGAAAGATCCTACAGGTCAGTTGATGATTGTTTGTCAACCTGGTCCTCGGGATGAGTATTGCCTGCCATGAAATAGCACTCTGATGCACTTTGTTTGTCTCCGTTGAGAGTGACTCAGGCTGGTCCTACTTTGATTTTCATGTAGTATTCTAAAAGGGAGATTTATGCTTGAAGGTCTATGACTCATTTTCTGCTAGTATAGCATTATAGGTTCTTGAAGCATCCACCACGAGCCAGTCCATGACCTCTATTATACTATTTTGACTCACAGTGACTGTTGTTAAGACTTTTAAGACTCCTTTGGCATATGTTCTGGATCCATTGAAGCTTGTGAGTGTTGAATCTATTTAGATTAATAGACCTCTGTCAAGCTCCATTTGATCAAATGAACTTCTGTATAAAACATTTATTACGCTCCCTGTGCCAACCAGTATCTTTCTGACTTAGAAGTCTCCTATTTGTAAGGAAACAATCAAAGAATCTGGATCTACTCCTTGCTCTCTCAGAGACCTTTGTTCAATTGCATTGATTTCTCTTACAGGAGGTCTTTGTGGTTCTTGAGGTCACTGGTCGACTGGTGCCCCTACCTGTGCAAGAAACTCTTACAAATAACCTTTATTGATGAGCCTCTCAATCTCGCTTTTGAGGTCGAAGCAATCCTAACTAAGGTGACAGTAGTCTCTATGGCATTGACAGAACTTGTGCATATCTTTTTTTGCCATATGAGATTTGAGAGGTCATGGGGGTTTGATGAAACCTTTCCTTTCAATTGCCACTAGAATTTCTACCGGTGAGGTCATTAGTGAAGGAATCACGAGGTCTAGAAAGGCCTTCTTCTTTTTCTAGGGAGCTCCTCCTTTTGATGAGGGATCCCTCCTTTCTCTTTTCCCAGAGTGTTCTTCTGCTAGGATTTTGCATCAGTTAGCATTTTAGATGGAGGTCTAAAACTAGGGATCTTCTTTTAGATTGCTGTCTCCTCTGCTTTTATCAGTCTCTACAACAGTTTTTGTAACTATTTTATAGTCATGAACTCCTCTTCAGCCAACCTTAATGCTACATACCCCCTTGTAATCCTTGTTTGAAGGTTGTTATGTATATAGTGATGCGATCCTCAAGGTTGAAGTTTCTTAAATATAGGCCCAACCCTAAGGAAAGTCTCAATGAGGAATAGAATTCCTATGAATTCGTCAACTATTCAAGTTTGGAATAGATTGACCAAGAATTATGGAATAACTTTAACCAATCTACAAGTTTATAGAAACTCCCTACACCCAAAACCAAAGTAGTAGTAAGCCTCTTAAGAAAATCTCTTGTATTGAATAATGAATTGTAAAAAGTTACAAAGAAGGGATGTATTTATGGTCCAAAACATTACCAAATCCTAGTAGGACATTATTTGCAGTAACTAACTAAAACAAATAAAACCTAACTAAGTCATAATAGAACTCTTTTACAGTAACTAACTAAAACAATTAAAAATCTAACGAAATAGGAAAACGAAATAAAATCGGACTGGGAAACAAACTGTCCAATTTGAGTTTTTTTGTTTGTCCGGGGTCGGCTAGACCTTGTCTGGCCCCAGATGGAAGATTTCTTCTACCATTCCTTCACTCTTTTCATGCCATTTCATCTTGGTTTCTTCAAGTATCATTCTTCCTTTCTTGACATGAATTTGAGTTTTCAATCAATTTAATTATCATCACATTTCAAAGCTTCTTATCTTCATGAAATTCTT
>JAWZTD010016710.1:0-21010 GCA_035221335.1 Echites panduratus | reverse complement strand
ATTATATCTATTATTTCCATGAACAATACTATCTTCTTTCTGGTCATTAAGTATGTGGCTTAATAGTAAAACCCTTTAGGAAATATTTATATTATTCGAAATAGTCCATATTCGATTATTATTGTTGAAACAATAATAAATTAAGAATAGTATGTAATCTAACTGATGATGATGTTTTACTGATCATGGATATGGGATATTCAAGTCAGATCATGAATAAAAGTTAGATAACTGTGTATTAGACATGAAACATAATGAGAATTACTACATGGATTACGTCATAAGTAATTCTCATCTTTATACTCATATTTAAGTCCCTCGACCTGATTTCTTCATGGATTTCTATGTGAGAAATTCTATGTCTTGACCTAGTCTAATGTTATCTTTAATCGGATGACAATATAGGTTTTAGTTGGACATAGTATGAATCATAGAAAGAAATGTGAATGAAAAAAGATGGGATTTGTCCCACTCATTTCATGTGAAATATCCTTGTTCCCTCTAGATGATTTAAACTGAGAAATGCATGGTCGTGATCAGATGAACTAATAAAGAGTTATTAGTATCATTTGTTTAGACAATTTAATCAAGGATCAAGAAACTAATGATTAAGTTATATAAGGATGACTTAATCCATGCCTTATGCTTAATCCGAATATTGCATGACAAAGGAACTAGATATTAGACTTTAAATTGGTTAAAATCGAACCATTGATTTTATTTAAGTTAGATAGTCAAAATGTCTTGCTATAGGTCACTTATGACTTGTGGGCTTAGGCCCACTGTCAACATTAAATGAACCTACAAAGTCACACACTAAAGCAAGTAATCAAGGGCTTTTAATTCATATTGATGATTTCAATTGAATTAACGGATTTTCTTTTAATATGATGAAAAGGAAATTAAAATTATGTTTGGATGAGATCAATGATTTCTGAAGTTATTTTGAATATTTTCAGTTATAATTAGATTTCCTAATTATATCTAATTTTGTGATTTAAATTAATATAAATAAAGAAGGAAATGAGTAGGTAGAGTTCGTATATATTTGATATGGAGCAAAGAAACCCTAGCCGCCTCCACTTCTCTTCTTATAAATAGAAAAGAAAGAAGAGCTAGGGTATGTTGTCTTGAAACCTATTTGATAAGGAAAAAAAAACCCTAGCCGCATTCATCTTTCTTTCCTCTCCAAAATCCACCACCAACATTTTTCAGCTTCTAAATACTTGATTTAGAAGGCTTAAAGTTCTAGCAGACCGACTTCAGCCCATTAGATCTTGCTGTGTGGATATCGGTAGAGGATGTTCTTGTATGGCAGTGTCTTGGTTTAAAGAATATGCTCCTTCTGTTCACTAAAATAGAAAAGGTATTTTCTTCTCATCACTCTATTTTACATAATGTACAAGGACCTTAGATCGGGATTGTGAAAAATTTTTGATTTTCTGCTATTTGGTGTTCATAAATCCCAAAAACAAGGACATCCACAAAGGACTGAGTTACGAATTGAAATGGCAATTCAAGAATTACCACTTCAAACAGTTTCGAGTGGAGATGCAGTCAACGCCCCAATCCAAGTACCAAAGTCATATCGATAGCCAACTCTCTCTGTATCGTCTAAGAGACCTGAGGAAATAAATCAAGAAAGACACGACTCAAATAGTTCAGCACCTAGGCTACCTCTTAACCTACAGAGGTCTAGTATAAGTCGAGTCATAGTATCCGAGAATTTACTAGAGAGATTGGTAAATGTTTTGGAAAGCTTAACAGGAAGAAGGGATAATACAACTATCTATAGGAGTCTTTCACAAATTCAACGGACCGAGAGAAGGTCCTCGGAGGTCCCTGAATGAAAGGGCGAAGCAAGATCCACTTAATGAAATTCCAAAGAACATCTTCACATCAATAGTGAAAGGCCAAAAAATCCTCAATAGGATTTCAGACATTGACAAGGAGCTCAACCAAGAATTTCTCAAAGCAATCCATGGATTGAAGAAATTAATATCAAAAGAGACTTACCTAATGTCGATCTTAAAGAAACTCTCTGAAAAAAAATGAGATTATGACTTGAAGGATAGGTTCAATAGAGCAGTTATGTCTCAAAACCACAATCAAGGAGAGGAGAGCCATGGACATGCTCATGGCTAAAAGAATCCACACCGACGTGATCAACTTGAGCAAACAGTAAGTAGGAATATGGAAATTCTAGCAACCTAATAAAGGAAAGAATCTTATATTAATCCTGAGGACGTGAAAGGTCCTGATCCACAAAGTGGGGTAGACCTCGCCGAACGATCACCCTTCGTGGATGCAATCATTCTAAGAAAGATGCCTCCTGGATTTAAACCCTCTCAGATTGCCATAAAATATGACTGAATTACAAAGCTACAGCTCCATATTGACAAATATGTTTATTACATGGAGATGTTTGAATATCATGATTACTTTAAATGCAAAGCTTTCTATTTCACTTTAACCAAGAAGGCTTAATCTTGGTTCAAGGGTTTATCAGCGGCGCGCATCTCGAGCTGGAATCACCTTAAATATCAGTTCTTGAAAAATTCCCAAAGTAGCAAGAGGTGTGAGAAAGACAGCAATCACCTCTTCACCGTCAAGCAGAAAGTTGGTGAAAGTACGAGAAGGTACTACAGTTGATTCAATGATGAAGCTGTAGAAATTGAGCAAAAGAACTATGCCATATACATAATTGCCTTCAAGTAAGGATTGCTAGAAGGTATGTGGCATTAAGGCTCTCGGAGAAGGAGTTTACTAGTGTAAACAAAAGCAAACTCTCCTGGAGAGGTTGACAAAGGTAGAGGAAATGGCAGTTCGAAGAAGATTCCTGGTTTTACACCCTCTGCGAGAAACCAGTTGAGACAAAGTCTCAACAAAAAATTGCTTTTGGGAAAAGAGACAGGAGAGACCTCCCACCAAAAGAAGGACCTCTATTAAAGAAGGAACATGGAGAATGAGTGTGGATTTCACAACCTTAAATAAATACTGCCAGAATGACTCATACCCATTGCTCAACATTGATCAGATGGTAGACTAAATTGCTAGGTATCAATGGTTATGCTTCTTGGATGCATACAAAGGGTATCACTAGATACCAATGGCGTAGGAGGATACAGAAGCTACCTCTTTCATAATAGAGGTTGGTACCTATTGCTACACCAAGATGCCCTTTGGTTTGAAGAACGCTGGAGCAAAATTTCAGCAAGCAATACACAAGATTTTCAAAGCACATATTGGCAAGAACATTGAAGGCTATGTGGATGATATAGTCATAAAGTCCAAGACCTCAGAAGACATCATTGAAGGTATTTGCCACACCTTTCAAATGTATAAGTCTGCATTCATGAAGTTAAATCCAGATAAGTGCATTTTTGAAGTGTTAGCAAGGAAATTTCTAGGATTCATGATGTCTGAGTGGGGAATTGATGCAAACCCTGACAAAATTAGAGAATTGCTAGAAAAGGAGACTCCTCGGAAAATCAAGGATGTGCAAAGCCTGACAGGGAAAATGATAGCTATTCGCCATTTTATCAACAAGATGGCTGATAAATTGTCCAAATTTTATGACATATTAAAGAAACCCATTGCTTTTCAGTGGACCAAAGAATGTCAGTTAGCCTTCTCAAAATTAAAAGAGTTTATGTTAAGCCACCTCAATTGGTATCTCCAGAGGTCGGAGAAGAGCTCCTTATGTACCTCACAGCTATTGATAAAGCTATCAGCTTGGTGCTTCTAGTGGAAAGGTCATGATTATAATTCTCGGTCTATTATGTAAGCAGACTCTTAAGAGGTCCAGAGATTTGTTACTCAGACCAAGAAAAATTCTTGTACTTAATTGTTATAACATCAAGAAAGCTGAAACCTTACTTTGAGGCCCATCAAGTGAAGGTCTTAACAAATTTACTGTTAAGGAAACCATTAAAAAGGCCGGAGCTCCCTGGAAGAACTATGAAATGGGCTTTGTAGCTCTAGAGATACCAAATAGACTTTGAGTCTCCCAGATCAATTAAAGCATAAGCTCTTTCTGATTTTATTGAAGAATGCACAAGAATATCTATGATTCCTGGAAAAGCAAAAGAAGACAATGTTTAGACCAAATAGGGGTATAAACGAGACGAGACTATTTGGAAACGGTTCGAGCTCGGCTCAGTAAAAACTCGAATTCGGCTCGTCAAAAACGAGCTCCGCTCGACCTCAGCTCTTTTATTAAAGGAGCCGAGCCGAGCCAATACGTATTCGTTTATTTAGGCTCGCGACCCTAAAAGGGCTTTTTATATATATTATAATAATTTATTTATATATTATATAATATAATCTATTTATTATATAATTTCTTTATTTACATATTATATAATTTTTATGTAAATATATTACATTTTTAACAAAATATATTTTACATTTAAATGTATAAATAATTTTTTTATTATATAATAACATTAATCTAATACTAATATTCCTAAATAGTTTAAAACATCACTTTAAAAAAAAAAAAAATCTGAGATTGAATGATCGATGTCCTAAATCTAATACCCTTTTCAACTCCACCCTCTAGCCAGCTGCACACCCATTCCCTCCCTTCTCCTTTGAATCATCTTTTTCCTTCCTCCCCTGACTCCTCTCCCCATTTAGTCAACCTTGAGGGTTCCGCCAACCATACCTGTTGCTACTGTCGCTACCACTGCTGCTCTCGACAATTATCGAGGTACTTAATCTTTTTTTTTTCTGCAATATTCTCTCTTATATTTATTTAATTCTTCCTTCCATCTGCTGCAAAAGGTACCATCTTTCCAGATTCTTTCATTTGTTTTTTCTATTTTTACTCTCTTTTCTGCTTTTTATTGCTTCAGTGAATTTCTAGTTTTTTTATTATTTTACAAAGAAATTTCCTAAGGTTTATGAGTGTATGTACTCTGTTTTTTTCAGCTAAATATATTACTCTCTTGATTATAGATTCGGCACTAAAACTAATGTGGAAAATAAAGCTGAAAGCATAATCTTTGCTGCATCATCGTATTTGCTTACATATTTTAGTTATGCTTGAACTTAACTTTTCCTTCTTTAGATATTATTAGTAGAAATAGATTATCTTTATAGAAATGTAAAAGAACTAAGGATTGGTTTAACAAATCTGTTAGACGGCTTTCTAAAGTCAATATTTTACTGAAGTTGTAGCTTTAGGGAATGACAGTAAAAGGTCATCTAGTTCAGCTACCATCCAAACTTATTTTCGCTGCAAAGAGAAGATAGCCTCCAGATTGTGATAACTTCTGCAAATTTGGTGGAAAGACAGATGCTTGTATTGCTCTTCACTTTTTGTTAAGACTTAAAATATACAATTGTGGAAAAAGCATAGCTATTACAGTAGGCTCAGCCTTCCACTTTATGCAAGAACTTTGGATTTCATTATAACAACTTGTTAGACAATACATTTAAAATAATACTTTTAATAGCATGGCAACTTCTAGCCTAGATTATATTTGTGTAAGTCAATGCCACTAATTAGTGCTTAAATTATAGTCAAAAATTAAAAGTATTATTCTTGGAAAATTCTTAAATTAAATTAGTATGGTTAAATCAATGTCATCTATCAAGTAATTCTATAATTATTCTACCGATTTCAATTTCACTACAACAAAAATAGGCTTTAGGGACCTTTGATTTAAGTACGTTTATATATAAAAAATTTTTAAGGGCATTTATATGACAAAAAAAATAAATATTTTTATTAAATAGGTTTTAGGACATTTATGGTTAATTTTTATATTATTAATCAATTTAAGGACCTCTATAAATGTCCTAAAAAAATAAGATTATTTTGAATTAGAATTAAGCACCTTTTTTTTTTTAGAATTAGAATTAAAAAAACATTTAAGGACATTTATAATGGTTCTAATATAATAAAAATAGAATTAAGGATGTTTATATTTCTATTTTAGAAAAATATATTGTATTTGTAACTTTTTAGGGCGTTTGGAAAAAATTATTTTAATTTAATTATTTTAGAGATGTTTATAAAAGTTTTAGAAAATAATAATTTAAGTTAAATGAATACAATTATTGCTAGACATTTGTTTTGGTCCCTAAATGTAATGAATAAAACAAAAATTGAATTTGTGGCTCTAATATTTGAAGCGAAAACATTTTTTGAAAATTTAAACAAATTATTTTTCTCCCACCGAAACATTGCGCCTTAAAACGACATCGTTTTAAGATGAATATACTTCAGTCATCCTTATGAAATTTCAGGCGTAGTCGTCTTCTTCCTTCGCTAAAAACCTCTCCCGCCCCAACGCAAATTTTTCCTGAGAGATTCCTCTTGAAATCGAGACCGAACTTCAATCAGCCTGCCGAATCGCAGAGTCATCTCTGCCTTCGAGTTATTCCTGTGTCACCTCTGGGAGTTGTCGCCGGTAATGGTTTGTTTCTTTTGGTAATTTTGATCGGTAATTGTTTCTTCTCAATATACATATAGAATGCCAGAGCCTAGAGAATCCACTTTTAAGCCTTATACAGTATTGGGCTTCTTTATAATGTGATTATGGCTGTAACTTTCGGTGGCCTGAAGTTTGTCTGAAAGAGGAATTCCTTTTACACTCTTTTCTGATAAATAGGAAAGAAAAGGGAAGAACCTAAGAAAAAGAGAGAGAGAACGACGTCTTCAACTGTATACTCCATCTCTTCCCTCTGATTCTTTGAACTCAAAATTCAATTTAGAATCTGTTCAATTGGTGTTCTCAACTCTCAGATTGAGATCTATTTTCACATAAGAAGGTGAGAAATTGGTGTTAAATCTTAAGGTAAAGTTGAGAAATTGGTAGTTTTAGATTTGTGAATTTATTCGATTTTTTCCATTAGGTTTAGACAATTATGATATAGTCTTAGGTTTTCAACTGTCTCATTTGCCACTGTGTTGTAGTCTTCTTATGGTTTGGAACGTGAACAAATATACTGGAGTTATTGGTGTTTTCAGTTGTCAAGGAGCAAGAAGTTGACCTTTTTTGGTGCATATTCTATATGGCTGGAGTAGGCAATACTGGAAATGGAGGAAGTAATAATGGCAGTTCTATTATGGAGCTTGTTCCTGTAGATAATTTTCTTCGAATTTGTAGTAGAGAATTGCTTGCTACTGGAGGCGAGCTCTTTTAGCGTACTCGGAAAGGTAACAATTCTACCCCTTTCTTGTTTACTGGACATTATTTAGATAATGAAAGCCTATTCAAAATTTACATTCAAAAAAAAAAAAAAATAGAAATGTGCTTTATATGTTGTTGTTCACCAAGAAAACATGGATGGGTAAAAATGTTATATGCTCTGTTTAGACATTCAACTTGTATTTGAATTTTCATCTTGATATTTTATTTCCTATATATCTAAATGTAGGGGATCTTCAGTGGAAAATAGTATTTATTTACATCAACAAAATGGGCCAGGTAGGTGTTTTACTTAGGTTTAGATGATTAATGGCATTTGATTGCTATTTAAGTTTCACATATTCTTGATTATGTCTGTGGCACTGAATTTGTGCTTTCAAAATGTGAAAACACAGATGTATTATTCCCTTTAGGAAAAGTTTAACATTCAACTGTATTCCAGAGCAAAATGCATCTGCTTCTTTTGTATCTAATCTTGTTCTTTATTGCTGATTCTTAACATGATTGAGGGTTCACATGACATGCACTGTGTTATTTTCTCATTTTGATCAATTCCTAGTATGCCTTTGTCATATCTTAGCAAGTCATAGCTTCTCCATTTAATAATTTCCTTGGACTAATTATGTAGCAATCTTTCCATTCATTTTCGTCGTGGAAGCACTTATTGTGTACGGGTCTTGCAAATCCATTAAACGCAATCGAAGTGATTCTTGGAAAGTGAATATACATATATATATTTATGAATATATGTATTCTTTTATATCATTTGTTGTTGGTATTTTATTGAAATGTTCTTTCCTTCCTTAGTTTAGCAAAATAGAAAGGAATCAAAAAAGACATATAACTTTCTATTAAAAACTTATGTTAGTAGTTCTTCTAATTCTTAGAGTCACTTTCATTCTAATCAGGGATAATGCAATGCATTGGTACTGACCCATCTTTATCTTAGTACTCTATGCTACAAGGAATGGAGTCACTGGCTTCAATAAGTAGTTTCATGAGTAAAATAATGTTTGTGTACCTTAAACTAAATAATTCCTGTAGATGATATGATTTCAAATTTGTAATGGGGTTGGTAAATTTTTTAATCGAGTAAATTTTTTTAATATAGTAATTCAGTTTTTGAGCTAAATCTTTTCACCTCATTTTGCTAATCATTTCAGCACCATTAAAATGTATATGTTGTGATATTTTGAGTATTAAGCCTGTCATTAGACTGTTCTTAGTGTTTGCCATTTAGTTATTTCACTAGCTATTATATAGTTCCCTTTCTTTTTTTGGAAGTCCCATGCCTAAAATAGTTTCAGAACTGTGGATTGTCAATACTACTGATGTATGTTACCTTTGCATGTGTGTCTTGCAGCAAATAAAAGATTGGCATATGAAGAAGTTAAGAAAGCTGTTGAGAAAGGTGGATCAATGGTTAAAGTTTCTGAATTGTCAAGACAAGAACTTATGGAAATCACAAGAAAGAGGGCATTTTTACTTTTGATATTTTGTGTTTGACATTGTGAAGGTCTAGTTACTGAATGGAGTCAAAATAATGAAAAATCCATATAGTCAACCAGAGCTTTTGGAATTTATATTGGGAGAACCAATATTAATATAAATCATTAAAGTATTTTGTGAGCCCTCTTGGAGATTACTTGCTTTATCTACCATCATATTCCCTTTTACTCTCAGTTTTTTCCCTTCTTAAAAGTCCCTAGCCTTTCGTCAAATTTTGATATTATATATATATATATATATATATATATATATTAAGTTATACATGTTTACATCTATTTCAATTTTGTAATTTGAATTAACTTCCGTAAAACTAATTTAATGTTTACAGGTTGGACCTAGTGATACCTTTATGCTGCAAAAATTGTTTATGAAGTTCAAACTTCTCTTTTATTAGTAGTATGTAGCAATGGCAAACGGTTCAATTTTTTCCCTTCCCGCCCCGCCCCGCCCCGCCAACCCGTCTCGACTCGTCCCAAAACCCGTTCTCAACTCGCTCAACTAGTCTCAAACCGTCTCAAACCCGTCCTACCCGTCCAGAACCGCTCGGCCAGCCCCGTGCATGGCCCGCCAACCCGCCGGGCCTGTATTCTTTTACCATGAACTGGCCCGGCCCGGCCCGTCAACCCGTCCCAGCCCGCCCGTTTGCCATTGCTAGTAGTATGATTTGAGGCTTCTATGGAGTTTACATTGAGCTTGCTATTAATGTCAATGATCAACTAGTCTGACCAATATCGGGGTTAGACACAATTGGAGAATTATTAAGTGCAGGGATAGCATGGTTTATCGGTAGGGTGAGTAGATTGCTTTTTTAATAAGATATTTATTATATTAAAATATATCATCAAATTATATTTATTGTGCATTTTTCAGGTGGTTGTAGATGTGGTAGAGGATTCTAGGAAAATATTTTAAGACAGCACGATGACAAAATTATTTTGGTTAGGGTAGGAAAACACAGACTTGTGATTTTTTGATTAAACTTCTTGACGGAATTTACATGAAAAAAATGGAATTGGTATATATATATATATATATATATATATATATATATATTGGTTTTGAGTAGTATACTTTCTCTTTTGACATAGGTTAGATGTTTTACATTTATTTTTAATATAAATAACATTTTGTGATTTAATTAAATATAATTCTATATATTGTTGAAACTTCTTTTAATGTGATTTGGGATTGAATATTTTTGTAATAGTCAGGTTAATTTGTAAAATTAATTCGAAAATGTCTTAATTAATCATAATATAGGACATTTTAAAATGTGTTCAATATGTTCACAATTTAGACACAAATAAACGTCCTTAATTTTATTATGCATTAATATTAGATTAAGAAAAACATATAAGGACGTTTAATATGGTTATGAATTTATATATTTAAGGACGTTTATAAACGTCTTAAAAAAAAGTGTCCATAAATGTGATAATAGAGGATCTCTAAAAATGTCTCAAAATTTAATAAACGTCTTTAAATGTCTAACAAATGATATTTTAAAATGTCCTTAAAACTAAATTAGGCATAAGTAAAGGTCCTTAAAGGTGATAATATAAGACTTTAATAAACGTCTTTAAATGCCTATTAAAGGACATTTTAAAACATCCTTAATATTCAATTAGGACATAAATAAAGGTCTCTAAATGTGATAATACAAGAAGTTTATAAATGTCTCAAAATTAAATGACTTCAATTATTTAGGATGTAAATAAATGTCACTAATAATATTATACAAATCCTGACATTTATAAAGGTTACAAAAGGGTAGTGAACTAAACGTCCTTAAAGAGAGTCTATTGTGACTCCATTATACAGGACCTTTAGCATAAAGGTTCTTAATTCTATAAACGTCCTTATATGTACTAATTAAAGACATTTAAAAGCGTCCCTAAAGCTCATTTTTGTTGTAGTGTTTCTCACTATGTCCAATATGATTTTGGCCATTTTGAGATAAAGAGCCTTGTTTTTTTTCTTTTTTTTTTGGATGAAATTTTTTTAAAAAAAACTTCACTCTTTATGTAATTAAACTTGTTATTTGTTCTCTTCGTTAGTTATGTCAATGTCGAGCACACCAGAGGTCTCGTCTATGCCAAAAGAAAATAACTTGCAACAATTGGAAGTTGATTCGCATGAAATAGATGAGGTAGAGAACCTTGGTGGAAAGAACTTTGTCTGTTCTATTGACCCTTCCCTTGAGCCAATTGAAGACAATATTGTTCAGGATAATCAAGAGCAAAGTACTGGTGATGATAGCCACTTTGAAAAAAAAGAAAAGGAGCAAGACCTCCTCCGTTTGGCTTGAGTTTAAAGAAGAAATGGTTAATGACTCCAATAAAGCTCAATGTGTTAATTGCAAAAGATATTTTAGTATGAAGAGAATGTCAACAAGTCATTTGGGACGACACCTTGAAATTTGTCCTTTGCGAAAGATATATAAAATGGAACAATAGAGGATCAATTTCCTCCTACCCAATCTAAAATAGATGTACTTTCTTCTGGTTAAACTATCATAGATGGGAGATTTGATATGATAAAAATGAGGGAGGGAATAGCTCATTGGATTTTGATGCATGAGCACCCATTTAGTATTGTTGAGAAGGAAGGATTCAATATAATTCAGAGATGTGGAATGATTGAGTGGCAAAAGATATCTCGAAATACAATAAAATGGATTGTGAGTTTGTTTACGAATCTGGAAAAAAAAAGTTGAAGGCTCAATTGAATGGTATTAGCAATATTTGCTTGACTACTAATTTGTGGAAATCAACTAACCAGAAGATTGGTTATATGTTACTTATAGGGAACTTTGTGGATGCACAATGGTGCTTGCAAAAGCTTATTCTCAACTTTGTTCACATACCTCCACCTCATCGTGGTGTAAAAATTGCAGATAATATTTACAAATGTTTGAAAGAATGGGAATTGAGAACAAGATCTACACACTTTCAGCTGATAATGCATCAAATAATGACTCAACAATCCGAATTTTAAAGGATACTTTCTCAAGGAGTAAGAGATTATTTTGTGGAGGAAAGTTATTTCATGTGCGCTGTTGTGCTCATATTTTGAACCTTATGGTTCAAGATGGCATTTCAGAGATCAAGGACATCATCCAAAACATTCATGAGAGCATAAGTTATATCAATCAAAGTGAAGGGAGACTTCGTACATTTTCAGAGATTGTGCAACAACTTCAATTGTCAGACAAAAGACTTATTCTAGATTGCAAAACACGTTGGAATTCCACCTATGAATGTTAGCTACTGCAATAAAGTTGAAGGAAGCATTTCCTAGATTTCATGATCGAGAGCCTAATTTTGATTGTTGTCCACTTGAGGAAGATTGGGTTAAAATGGAAAAGGTCTATGAAGTTTTGGCAGTCTTTAATGAAACAACAAAGGTTATTTCTAGTAGTGATTATCCGATATCAAATTTATATTTGACTGAAGTGCATAATGTGAAGGTGATGTTGGATAAGAAGTCACGAGAAGAAAATGAATTCATTTGTGCCATGACCCGTAAAATGAAGTTGAAGTTTGATTATTGGGGAGAATGTAATTTGTTGATGGCTGTAGCTTCTATTTTAGATCCGAGATGCAAGATGAGACTTATTGAATATGTCTATCCTCAAATGTATAATGAATTTGAAGCTCGTGAAACTGTTTCAGCAGTTCGTAGTATATTGTATGAGCTTTATCGAGAATATGCTAATGAGTTTCATAATGAATTCGAAGGAGAAGGAGCTTTAATAACAGGTTAGCAATCTTATGGTTTGATAGGCCAAAGTTCTACTTCGAGTTGGAATACTTTTATGAAGTATCTAAGAAGGGTAGAGGGAATTCCATCTCAAAAGTCAGATCTTGATAGTTATCTTGAAGACGGATGCTATATTGATGAAGGTTATCCTCTTTGTTTTGATGCTTTAAATAGGTGGAAAAGAGAGGTAACAACAAAGTATCGTATTTTGTCAAAAATGGCTAGTGATATCCTTGCTATTCCTATCACTACAGTGTCTTCAGAAGCTAAATTTAATGCTGGTAGTAGAGTAATTGGTCCATATCATTCATCATTATCTCCGGAAACAGTGCAAATGTTATTATGTGGCGGTGATTGGTTGCGTAATCTCCATGGAGTGAAGAAGAAGAGCAAGGTGAGACGTATATTCAGTTTTTGTATATAATTTTTAGATAGTTGAACTTATTTTAATCTTTTTTCTTTTTTTTTTTATTGCGGGAAGAGAAGAAGTAGATCGAAATTGTTCTTCCATGATATGCTCTTTGTTGAAATTCTAATTGGTACATTGTTTTTAAAGATTATGATATACTATCTTAGTTTTTTATTCAAACTTTTGTTGAAGTAAAAATATGGCATTTGTCTGATTTATGTTGTGAGTTTGGTTTGATTGGGAAGCGATTTATCTACAATATTAAATGAAGCAGGTAAATGCATTTTAGGGTTTTGGAGTTACATAATATGTATCAGAAAATGTAATGGCAATATTTTAATTAATTTTGTTATGTACAGTGTTTGAGAACATAAATGGTGCTCTTGCCTAAAGTGTGTGTGTGTATATATATATATACATATATATATATATATATATATATATATTGTGCATTTGACCAGGTTGTTGTTCAATGTTGAATTAATTGTCTTGTTGCTAAAGTAAAGAAAGAATGTTTGAATTATAATTTACTTTGGGAATTTGATCATGAAGGCATGAAGGAAGAAGGGAAGTTTGTGTTTTCTTTACCTCAGTTTTAGCAGGCAAGGAAGAAATTTAGAATGAAATAGGGACCTCTTTTATACAGAATGGATGAATGGAAAAGCATAGAGAAATATTTTGAATATTAATTTTTAAGTTTTTTTTATATTGTTGTATTAGGATTTATAATTTAATAAATGTGTAATAGATTTGAATCATTTGATGTTATTTTTTTTTTCCTAAGATTTTGAGTTATTGTAATTTAATGTTAATTAAAATATAATTATTGTGAATTTTATTATTATTACTTTTTTTAAAAGTTTAAACGAGCCTAAAAGAGCCGAGCTCGAACTTCCCTAATTTGTTACTAGCCGAGCCTGAGCTTACTCTTTTAGGCTCTTAAGAGCCCGAGCCTGAGGTTTAAAAAATCTAAACGAGCCGAGCTCGAGCTTCTCACATTCAATCTCATTTACACCTCTAGGACCATATACATAGATTGGTCAACTGAGAGAAACAATGCAGGAATCATGTTGATAAGCCCAGAAGGAATAAAAATTCCTTATGAAATAAGGTACAACTTTTCAACATCTAACAATGAATCATACTACAAGACCTTACTAGCTGGATGGCAACTAATACAAGCTCTAAGAGTTTGCAAGCTTCACACAAAAGTAGATTCACAGGTCGTTACAAGTCAAGTAGCTAGAGACTATGAAGCTAAGGAGGACAACATGCACACTACCTAGAGAAGGTAAAGAAGTTGACCTCAAACTTAGAATATTTCATGATAGATGAAATTCGGAGAAATCAGAATTTGGAAGTTGATATACTATCAAAGGCCTAGAGGGAACTAAGGGAGAGCTCCTGATTGAATGTTTGGACCACCCCTCTATAGCTCTCGAAGAGAGCTTAAACATTGAAGATCAAGCAGATTGGAGATATCCTCTGTATAGGTATCTCAAAGCTTCCAGCGGATAATAAGGAAGTTTCAAAGTTAGAAAATGGGCTCCAAAATATGTACTCATTGGAAATAATGAAGTTTACTGAAGGTCACTTGGCCATTGCTCAAATGTCTTGGAAGAGTTGAGGCAAGATATGTGATCGAGGAAGCTCACAGAGGGATATGTGGATCCCATATGGGTGCCAAGACAATGGCGAAGAAGGTAGTCAGAACAAGATATTAGTGGCCATCTATGGTATCAGACATATAAGAGGTCGTTAAGAGATATGCGAGCTATCAGTTACACGGAAACACGTCACACAGACCTCCTGCGAGGTACCACTCAATAAATGCTTCAATTCATTTAACATTTGGGGAATAGACCTCCTAGGTCCGTTTCCAAAATTAGTATGGGGTCTACAGTTCTTGATTGTAGCACTGGAATACTTCACTAGGTGGGTGGAAGCAAAACCCATGGCTACAATAGCCTCACAGAAAATACAATCATTTGTATGGAAAAACATAATTTGTAGATTTAGGATTCCATGAACTACAATCTTAGACAATAGCAAACAGTTCATTGGGGAACCTTTCAAGACTTTCTACGAGAACCTTAGCATGGAGCAACTGTTAACTTCAATAGCTCATCAACTTGCAAATGGCTTAGCGGAGATCACAAATAGAACCATTCAAGAAAGTCTTAAGAAAAAACTAACAGATTTGGAAAAAGATGGCTGGAGGACCTCGTGGCCAAAGGAAATCCCTAATATGCTGTGGGCATATAGAATACACCAAGGAAAGCCAATGGAGAAACTCTTTTTAGCCTATGCTTTGGTTTAGAAGCAGTACTTCCAGTGGAAATTGTAATGAAAATCTTAAGACTTACTTAATATAATTCAGTCTTGAACTAGGGGGAGAGAAGAGCTAAGTTGGACCTCCTTGAAGAAGTCAAGAAAGCTGATACAAGGTACAAAAGGCAAGTCACAGCCTTTTTCAACAAGAAGGTTAAGGAAATGGAAATTCGATGTCGGAGATATGGTTCTCAAAAAATCAGATATTGGCAAGCAAGGACAATTATCTAAATTGCAAGAAGGTTGGGAAGGTCCTTATGTAATTCAACAAGTACTTAAGAAAGAAGCTACAGGTTGGCAGACCTCGAAGGTAGGCAACTCTTAAGACCTTGGATTACCTATCATTTGAAACAATTTTATGTCTAATTTCCATTCGAAGATTGTATGGGATTTGCATGCTGATTCAAGTTCATGCTTGAAATTTGAAGTTTATAGAATGTCTTAAACTAACTTAGAGAATGTGTATCAGAATCTTTTCAATCAGAAAATTATGTTTTGTACTCAAACATTCTTACGGGAATAATGAGTAGAAATTCAATCTGCTTTGGAGATAAAGGGAAACATGAAACATGTATTCTATGAAGCAGTAAAGCTCTTTAAAGAGCATTGTATTTCATACATCTTTGATAGAAATATTATAAATGAAGAGTCCTTCTAAGCGGTAGTGGGTTCAACTCCAGAATCCACAGTCTCGGTGGAAGGAGGCATCTTGAGAACCTCGACACTCTCCACGTTAGCATATGGACCTTCAACAGTAGGTTGGAAGAGCTTGGATCTTTGGCTAAAGGAAGATTCTCTAGAGTCCTAGATAGCTCTTGGTCTGCATGATTCTTCCAATAAACTTGAAAGTTTTCATCAAAAGACAGATAACGAGGAGAGAAAGAATATTCAACATGAGAATGGATCACGATGTATTTACCTAAGGAGTCAACTCCAATCTCAGGTTTGGAGGAAAGCTCAAAGTCAGCAAGAAGAATATGAGCTCCAGTGGCAATGGTAGTCTCAGTAGTCATTGCAACCACCTCCTTGACTACACTTAGGCCAGCGCCCACAACCTCCTCTGCAGTTCTTGCTTCTCAAGCAACCACAATGAACTCTTGAGATGCAGTTTCGACCATTCGAGCAGTTTCCTCTTCTTGCCAAGGTAATCTGGACTTTTGTTAGCTTAGGGTGGTAGAGACTTTTGTGCATCCTGGGATTAGATTTGAGGTCTGGATTAAGGTCCTTTAGCTTGTGGAAGCCTTCAACATAAAGAGAAATGGCCATAGGTTTGATAAGGCATTCCACATAATTCCTAAAGGCCTCAAAAGATAAGAGAGCATCTTCCCCGAAGTCTCCATCCTCAGAGAACTTGCTCTTCAAAGATCGGAGCTCATCCTCTGTGACCTCCCCAACAGCTTGGAGAACTGTTCAAGTCAGCAACAACATTTTCCAAAATAGTTTCTTTCTTCTACAAGACCTCGGTATAGACCATGAGTGCTGTGCATGCTTGGTCATCTCATCCATGCTTGTATTCGTATTGTTCAAATAAGCCTTTATTTTGACCAACTCCTCTCTACTCTGGAAGAGCTCCTCTTCAATTTGTTGGAGTCTCTTCTTTACTTTCTCCTTTTTCATGGCAAGGGATTAATATCCTTGAGGGGCAGAAATCTCTCATTAATTATTGTAGTTAGACTCTTGAAGACCCCTATCACTTGTTGGAGGTCCATTCCTCACTCTTTATGGCTAAGTTATTTTTTAGCTTCTCACTAAGCAAGATATGTTGCTAATGACATGAAAAATGAGGGTGAAGAATGTTAGTAAAAAAAAGGAGAGAGATAGAAAAGAATTTCAAAATATCAACAAAAGCAGTATTAGACTTATGAGAAATGAAGGGCAGCCAGGTGCTTGCTTAGTTCTTCATTGAATATTTTCTTGCTAATCTCCTTGTCCAAGGGAGGAAGACATTCCAAGATGACAATTTACACATGAATAGGGAGTCAAAAGTCTCTAGCAAGGTCTGAGACCCAATACCAGAACTCCTGGTAATCAAGAGAGTTAAGAACTTCCTTCCCTAGCTTCTGGACACAATCTGAGATTTCCACAGCAGTACAAGCCAAGAACTCAGATTCACTCCCTTTGCCCTTGGACTTGAGGTCCTTGGAGGTCGTTAGACCACCTTTGCTGGCACTAGGGGATAGAGGACCTACTCTTGGCTGTTGGAGGAGACTGAGAAGGAATATCCATAACCTTTGAAGCAAGAAGAGAGCTAACCTGCTCCTCCCGAGCTCTTTTAGTTAGAAGTTTTCCCTTTGGAGCAGTCTGTGCCTTTTTTGACTTTGGTTGAGAAGGAGGAACTACAAGTGCCAAAGGTATACCTTCTGAAACTAGTGAGGTTGCCAGAGCAGTAGAAATTGCTTTGAAGGAGTTGCTGTTGGAAGAGAAGTCTTTCGAGCCCAAAAGACGCAGCTCTTTGGGTGGAAAAAGAGGAAAAAGCTTCTTGGAGCCAAGAATGGCCAAAGCAAATTTCTCCTATATGGCTACATTAGAAAAGGTGCAAGACACTAGAAGGTGATTGAGCAATTGCAAGATAAGTAAATTATGGAAACATATATATATATGTATAAAAGTGAGAAAAGGTCTGTACCCTTGGTCTAAATATTAAGCTCCTTCTTGAGATTAGAAAGCTTGATGAGTCTGGGGTCACCTAGACCTATTCGAATCACAAAGCGTGGTGCCCACTAAGGTTCACTACACCCTACCTAATAAAAAATTTTCAGATTTTGCCTTGTTTATAAGGAAATCCCTGGCCTTAACAAGGTCACCACTCAAAGTTTTTAAGTCCATTGAAGGAAGTCTTATTAAGGTTCCAGGAAGGGTAATTTATAATCTTAGGAAGATGATCAGGAAGTCTGGCATGAAGATAAAACCTTTTCCAAGGTCCAATAGAGGATTGGAAAGGTCCAACCAACTTATGCCTCTAGGTAAATTGCAAATGCCCCAAATCGAACTTGGCATTGGCTGATGACACTCGAATTTGAAAAAAGCTGCAGAACAACTCTAAACAAATTTTAAGGGAATATATTTGGTAGGTAGCAATGAAAGTAGAGATCATTCGAATGGCATTGGGTAACAATTAAGCTAAGGGAACATGCCAAAACAGGGTAATATCAAGAAACAAAGGATGGATAAAAATTAGAACTATCCCACCTTGAAGATTGGCCTCGTAAAGAGTTATGTACCACTCATGGATGACATTAGGGCTATCATCAGGACTAGGAAGAACCAGGTCGCCTTCATCTAATTCCATCTCCTTGCAAATTATCCTAACCTTATCTAAATTGATCTCCGGAGAAAGCCCATAGGCCTCTACCTCATATACCTCACTAGAAGCAAGAAAATGGCCAATAGTTTCTTCGGCGTGGAGAACGATAGGAGGAAGGTAAAATACATCCTCGGTGAAACTAGAATAAGAAAGATCCATAGAAGACATTGTAGAGAAAAGAGAGAACAGAGAGAGAGAATTGAAGGAACTCACTGGAGAAATTGTCGGAAGAGATGAAAAATTTGTAGGAAAGCTCTGTAAACATTAGAAGAATTTGGAAATCACAAGAAGGGGGATTGAGGTTGAAGTTTTGGTAAAGTGAAAAAAGATGAAGTTTCGCCCCTTTTATATGAGAGGTTTGGCGGCGGTTAGTTTCCGAAAAGACTCTACCCATTTTGATTGGTTGAAAAAAAAAGTTTTTTAAGTTAAAGATATAAACCTCTAAACAAAGTCGTTTCAGTTCTTGAGCTTCTCCAACCTCCAAAGGTCGCTAAATGAAAAGGCAAGAAAAATGAGACCTAGTTTTTACTCTCTAAAGCGCTCCAACTTTTGAAGGTCACGGAGTTCAAATGTTAGTAGTGATGGGCAAAAGGGTATAACTCGAAAGATTCGACTTAAATTATACGAGACCAAGATCTCAGAAGGTCTATAAAATAAGTCAACACAACCTTACAAAGGTCTTAACATGTAACCACGACCTAATATTATGTCAATAAACTCCACGACCTATAAAGTCAGGGACTTATGGTAGAGATAAAGGTTGTTGAGGACATACTCAAGGTCATTGGACTACTAGAAAGGTCGATAGACCTCCTCTGAGGTCACCACCTGCAAGGTCCCTAGAGAGCTCCATACGACCCCTAGAGGCCACGGAATGTTCTCTTAATAATCATCCAGATTCTCTAAAAGCATAATGTATTCTAACAAGGAAACTCTTAAGAGCAAGATCAAGACAAGATTAACAAGATACACTTCTCTCCATCGCTCCAAATTATAAGGACAAAGACTGATTTCCATTAGGAAACTATTTCTATATCTAGGGGAATTGATTATCTCCTATCTTTAAAAAATACTAGGATCATGGGTTAAAGGTAAGGGAGAAAAATAGACTAATTGGGATAATTGAGAGATAATTAGATTCTCCTAGTCCTTCTGGCGTTTAAGTTGATCGTTGGAGTTATCTCTAATGTGATAGCTCACTCCGATGATTTGATCTCTTTTTTATATTCTCATAGGTTACGTTGTAGCAGGGTGACTCGAAGGTCTTCTTTTAGCTCCATAAGTCACAATTATACTCATGGAGAAAACAAAACGACGATATGGTACAACAAACGTAACTGCTTTTATTAAAAAAATTATTGATGTTGTGATTTCCAAGGCATGAAATCACTGTATCAATTTATAATTTTATTTATATGCTATTATTCTTATAAGTATATTCAAATTTTCTAAAACTTTATATATTATTATTTCCTGTTTATTTTAAAATAAATATAAAAAAAAATCAAAAACTAGGTTGAAACAAACATGTACTAATTGAGTTTGACTTTTTGTATGATTTAAAAACATTGTTAAAATCATATAAAAGGGACATTTGTAAAACTATTAATATGTATAAATATATATATATATATATATTAGCTTCTTTTTATTTTTTTATAAAAGTATGAGTTATAAATATCAATGTTATTTCGATCTGAACAGGTCGGTCGAACTGGGAATCGGTTCCTTTAACAGTTTGATTTGGACAAAAAAAATTGTTCTCTATGTTGCAGCTCGGTTTGGACAGGCCGGTCTAACTAGTGAACTGTTGGACCGGTCGATTTTCTTTTAAAAAAATTGAGGATCAAATTGAAGAAATTGAAAATTATAAACTCCTAATTAAAAATTTAACTAATTTTTCCTTCTATTTCCCTAATTCTAATCTAAATCACTCATATTTCTTTTCTGATTCCCTAATTCCCAGGCAACCATGCTCAGTTGGATCCGTGGAAGTTGGGCTTGGTATTAAATTTTCTTCCACGAAAATATATTTTGATACCATTTTATACTATTTTAAACTATCTAAATATTAAAATATTTGTTGAATTAGAATAAATTAAGATTTAATTGATAAAATACATTATTTTACATTATAAAGAAAAAATTATATAAATAATCTAAGTAAGTAATAATATAAAAAACTAATGTACTTTAATGAATAAATAACATAATAAATCACAATAATTTTAATATAATTTATTTATTAAATTAACTATTTCAATTACGATTAAAAATTATAGACTCTAATATATTTTAATTATTAAATTAACCAATTGAATTACGGTTGAATCGTGTAACTTTTCCGATTCGATGATCGGTCCGATTATGTAAATATTAATAAATATGTCGGATTGAAAATTTATACACAAACAAATTTTCCAGGGGAGCAATTTGAGCATGAAAAAAAAAAAATTCTGAATTTGTTTGCAATTACGGAATTTCGTCGAACTGTAATCACAAAATGGACTGTGCTGGGAAGGGCAGCCGTAG
>JAWZTD010016699.1:1713-13989 GCA_035221335.1 Echites panduratus | reverse complement strand
AGTTGGAAGTCCAGAACCAAGGGGCCATCCAGGAAAAAATTGATGAGAAGAATAAGGTTGCAAGTTTGGAGGTGAGGGTAATAGGATTTGGGGAGGAGTTGGTGCATCGGGGTTTGAAGTCCAGTAGTTGGAATTGAGGAATTAGGAGCTCCAAGAGAAGCTTGCTTCTTATTAAAAGGAGAAAGCCCATTTCCAGAGTACTTTAAATGCTCTGAAGGAGCTCTACAATGATGGAAATGGAAACTTAAATTTGGCTGTGGAGTTGGAAGTTCACGACTACTTCTTCAAGCATGAGAAGTTTCGGAATATGTTCCAAAGGCTCTCCGTGGTGATGATGTCCAGCTCTGAAAATGATGTAGGACGACATAAAAGAGAAGTGTCTCAATTATTAGCCGACTGCATATATAAATGATGTTTTTAAGACTCTTTTGGTTTACCCACTTCAGTAATATCTAACTTCAAGATCCAGGAAGTGTGTGGAACCTTTCCTTCTCCTGAACAAGAATTTGAACTTGAAGATGAAGAAGTTAGCGATGTTTTGCCTGCTAGGGATGCTTAGTTGATTTGGGTTATGCAAGATCCTGCCAATCTCTTAACTCTAGAAGCTACCCTGAATCTCCGTCAGACCTTGTTGCTTCGGAAAATCCAAACCTTGTTTCAAACAAGTAACTTTTTCCTTTTTCTTTCTCTTTTATGTTGCAGAATGCACCTTTTCTGTATACTGAAATAATGAATGATGTAAAGTTTAGTGAGTATATTGAATATATCTTTTGGTGTTTCACTTTATTTGTATTTCAATTAAATTTTGAGAATTGTTCTAAGTGTTTGTTCCAAAACACATATATTATGAACTGGATTTGTTAACTTAACTAGGTAAGCTAATAAAAGATAATTAGTCATTTAAGTTGAGCAAACTTTGTTTATATTTCATTGAATATGTGGATTGTTGGATCCATACAAGTGTAAAAGATTTCCGGGATTAAAGATCGGAGCACAAAATGTTAAGCAAAAAACTTCCTCAAATTCATGACATTCCTGGTTCGGGCTATGTCATTGCCTTCCATGTCCTTTAATCTAAAATTCCCATTCCAATTATCTTTTGATATGAGATACTGGTTCGGGCTATGTCATTGCCTTCCATGTCCTTTAATCTAAAATTCCCATTCCAATTATCTTTTGATATGAGATACGGGCCGTCCCAAAAGGGACCTAATTTCTAGGTAGGATCTTGTCCGCTAACTTCATTTTTCCTGAGAACTAAATCACCAACTTTAAGTTGTTGTTTTGACACTTTCTTCTTGTAATAATTCTCCTACTTTACTCTATAGATGATATCTTGGGTGGCAACTTGGGTTTAGGTTCCTTCATGTAAGTTCAGATTTTCAGCCTACTTTTGGTTATGCCACTCTACTTCAAATAAGTCAATTTGTGATGATGAACTTCCAATTTCTACCGGTATCATGGCATCGGTATTGAAACACAAATTGAATGGGGATTCTTGTGTTTGGGAATTTGGAGTTGTCTGATGTGACCAAGGCACACTTGATAGCTTATCTACCCATTTGCTTTTGCCAAATCAAGTCTCTCATCCAATCCTTTCAGTATTACGCTGTTTGAAACTTTTGTCAATCTGTTGGTTTGAGAGTGGTAACAAATATGAACCGGTGATCGATCTTTAGTTCAAGGCAAAAATCTTGGAACTCGTTTACTTCAATTTGTTTATCGTTATCAGTGATCAATATTTTTTTGTTATTCCGAACCTTGTTATAACTTCTTCCCAAAAGAATTCTTTAACTTTCCGGACAGTGATTGAAGCTAAGGCTCAAGCCTAGATCTACCTTGTGAAGTAATAAACTGCTACCATTACAAAGTCTCCTGCACCGAAAGCCTTAAGGAATGGGCCGAGGAGATCCATTCCCTACTACTGAAAAGAAATGGGGATGCTGAGAGCAATTCGACTCTTGGCAGGTGATGGATGTTGTCATGGATTTGACACTTTCTACAATATTTGACCAAGGCAATTGCATTTTCTTCAATGTTCGGCCAGAAATATCTTTTAGGCATTACCTTGCTGGGAAAAGATCGAGATCCACAAATTCTTTATGGATGTCTCTTAGGATTTAGTCTCCTTTTGGTATGACGCTCTTGAGAAGTGGCAACAAAAATGCTCTATGTATAATTATTCATCCATGATGATGTACCAGGAAGATGTGGTTCAGATTTTCTTAGCTTCAGTTGGGTTCTCAGGTAATGTTCCATCAAAGATGTATATGAATATGGGAGTTATCCAAGAAATTCCTGATTGAGCATAACTGATTTACAAAACATCTGTAGTTTTCTTTTCCAAGGGTTCAATCTAGATTCCATCGAAGGGAGTTTCTTGTTTTACCTTAGAAAGAAAATTTGCTTCAACATTATCTTTGTGGGGAATGTGTTTGATGTTGATGTACTTGAATAGACTGAAGAATTTTTTAGCTTAGGCTAAGTACTTTTGCATGTTTTCCTCTAGGGCTAAGTATTCTGTATTGACATATCCGGCTAATAATTGAGAATCACTACAGGCAATGATATTTTGTACATCGAAATTTTCCGCAACAGTAAACCCTGCCAAGCAAGCTTCATATTCAGATTCATTGTTACTTATCGATAAGTTGTATTTCAAGGCATAGGCAAACCTAGTACCTTCTGGACTAATCAAAACAAACCTAAAACCTTTTGTTGATCCATTTGCTTACAAAATCTAAAAATCCTATGGAGAGGCTGTTTCGAAATTTATTTGTAGGCTAGGTTCAGATCTAGGGATGGTGCATCCCAAAATAAAATCCTATAAAATTTGACCTGTTATTGCTCTTCTAGTTTTGTAATCTATATTGAATTCCAAAAGTTTGATTGCTCACTTCATTTTTCTTCCAGTCGTATCGGGCTTATAGAGTATTTGGCTGATAGGAGCATTAGTCAGCACTTGTATAGAATAAGAATGGAAACATGGCTTTAACTTGCCAGAAGTAACCAGTAAAACTAGTGCTTGTTTTCAAAGGTTGAATAATGAGATTCAAGGCCTTGGAGAACATGTCAGATGCTGTGAACATGTTTTATGCTAGAACATAAGAAGCATAAAACCAAATTCACAACATTGGAAGAGATAGATAGATAAAGATAAAGAGTATCTCCTAGAGAAGGGGAGAAGAGAATCGAGAGAGAACCCAGATATACCTTGAGCTTGTTGAAAGCTTTATTACACTCTTCTGTCTATTGGAGATTCTTTGGGGTTGCTGATTATATGATAGAATTGTAGTGATTTTTCTCCGGATTTTGATAAGAATCGGTTAAGTGTTACAATTCTGTAGGTTAGTCTTTGGACTTTCTTGACAGATGAAGGTGGCCTTATGTCTATCAATGCCTTGATTTTTGAAGGGTTTGCTTCAATTCTATTTTTTGAAACAATGTACCACAGAAATTTTCCAACTTTGACCTTGAATGAACATTTCCGGGGATAAAGTTTCAAGCCAAGTTGCAGCATCACCTTGAATGATTCTTCCAAGTCATTAAATAATCCTTGTTGTGTTGCTTATTTTATGAGCAAATCATCCATATATGCTTTCATTTTGTGTCCTAGTTGGTGAGAAAAGATATGTTTATCATATCCTAGAAGGTATAAAAATTTTTTAATCCAAATGGCATTCTTTCGCAACAAAATAAGCCTTGCAGAGTGACGAATGTTGTTTTTTCTTGATCATCCTCTACTATTTGTATCTAGTGATAGCCTTTGTGCCAATCAAGGAAACAGAGCTATAGAAACCCTGATGCTATTGGAATTTCCCCGTTAAGTGAAGTAAAGACTATGCAGATTCTCCAGGAGCCATCTAGTTTCGGAACTACCACCAGATTTGACAACCTTCAATCGATCTACACCTATGATGTACAATAGTTTGTTTTGAACTCGCTCTGACCCTATTTGAGCAAGGTAGTTAGACACCCTTAAATCCTGCAACTCTTTGTTAGTAGCATAAAGTTGTAACATGTAACAGAATATAAAGTGCAGAAATAGAAAAGAGAACAAAACACAGGAAGTTTGATAACCCAATTTAGCTACACCTACTTTGGGGGCTCTCATGCTGCTTAATGTCCACCTTCATTTCAATACAAGATTGCAATATCGTGTGTTACAAGTTTTGATTGAACAAAGTGTGGATTCAATCAATACCTACAATTACAAGTCCTCTTGAAAATCTTCAATGGTAGAATCCCTCCAATAAAAATCCTCCCAAAGAAATTTGTTGTTCACTTTATTAAAACTCCCTTCTCCAAAAGGATTTGAACGATGATTTTGAATGATTTTACAGAGAACTTGATCTTGAAAATAAATGATGGACCTCCAGTTTGTAAGATCACGTTACTAAAGTCTAATTGTGGTACTTTTTTTTTTTTTTGCAAAAGTCTCCTTGAGGTGGCGGGGTTGGCAGATCTCTACCTGTTTATTATAATAAAAAGAAATATTGACACAAAGAATGGCTTCAAAGCCTTAAAATTTGAGACAGTGGAGACAAATCCACTACCAAACATACAATAAGTCAATACAATCTCATATATGGGGTTAGTAGTCTATCTAAGGTACATAGTACTCTAATTCTTGGAGGCAGTAGATTAAATGAGTCAAAATACAAACAATGGATAGATTCCTGAGCTGTGTTGGCAAGCTGCTTTGCTACCATGTGGCTTTCTTGTAAAATATGAACAAGTCTGTAATTATGGGTTGGGAGGAGAGATCGAATGTGACAAATCTTTCTGTAGAGGTTCCACGAAACAATGCAGCTGCCCTCAACCATTGATTTGACCATTTTTTAGTCCATTTGCACAACAACTTTTTTCAAATTCTTTCTTGTGCAGTATTGCAGACCTTCTAGTAAAGCTGCTAGTTCAGTTTCCATATTTGAAGCAGTACCCAGGAAAACTGAGAATGCCCCTCTGAAGATGCCGGATCCTTCTCCGATGATACTTCCAATTGCTGCATTGTCGGAATTGTTGGACAATCCAGCAATGTTCAAGATCAAATTTTCTTGGAATTCTGCTTTCCACCACCAAACACTTATCCATTTGCTTCGATTTTTAGATATCGGAATCTGTAAGAAATTATCAATTGCTGCATTTCATTGTCGAATATATATTTTCAATGACCTTGATCTTTGATTAGTTTAACAAACATTTAAATTCAAACTTTCTCATAACTATAAGATCTTCTACTTAAATTTAAATATTATAAATAAATATTAATTTTGAAATATAAGGACAACTATTTGGTTAAATATCTTAGCTTTAAAACATGCTCTATTTTATAAAATCTCGCTGAGATTTTCAGCTCGAATTTAATGCTGGGCCTTTTGATAGGATTTGTAACTCTTTACGGCCTATGATATTTCAGTTGGGACAAAAGGTTTAATGAAGGGAAAATGATCCTTTAGTGTTTATAGTTATTATGGTTGTCATTGGAATTGCCTACGACACAATTTATTATATGAAATTTATATATTAGCCTCACACCACATCTGAGAACAAATGAACAATATTTTTATTTAAAAAATAGTATATATTTGAATGCACAAACATAATTGCAAGTGATGTACAAAGTATTTTAATTAGAATGTTTCAATACAAAATAAAAATAATCTGTTATGATTCATCTATTGGTGACACAATATATATATATGTCCTGAGAAGTCTCATTGAAAGTGTTTAAACAACCGAAATAATTGTGAATCATGAAAATTATGGTTTATGAAGACATACTTACCATGAGTTGTGATATGATTTCTTTTCTTGACATGAAATCTATGTATCGGCATAATTTTACAATATATTAACACTAATGTGTCGAAAAAAATAGAAAAACTCTCAATATATAAAGTGTGTCAAGAAAGGATTTATTTTTTCGACACAAAAAATATGGTTATGACAAGTTTATGCCTTTGTCGATACTTGTGTGTCGAGCTAAAAACAACCTTTCTTGATGCAACTTTGGCTGTGTTTGGTTGACGTTCCTAGGAATGGGGATGAGGATTGAAATAGAAAAAAATTTTCCACTTCAGGTGTTCGGTTGGGAAGAATAAAATTTTTTATTACGTACCTAAAAACGATTTTTGGCCAAAAGTGGAGAACGAATTTTTTTTGCCTGAGAAGAGAAGATCGAATTGACAAAATCAACCCCATATAATTCCCAAACTTATCTAAAATTTCTCATTTTTGCATTTCCTTTCTAAGACCCCACTTCCCATCAAACCCCACCCTCCCCCACCTCACTGGCACCCCCACCCGACCCACCCCCTCCCACCCACAAGCCTAATCCACTGTCTCCCAAGTCAATAAAGACTGTTTTTTTCTCTCTCATAAGGGTAATTCAATAAATAGATAATTAATTATTTGTCTTATCAATTGCAACTAAAAGCATTGTGCACAGTGGACATTAACATTTCCTTGGTTCTGTCCACTGCAACCAAACACCTTATTGGAGACAAAAAAAATTTTGTTCTGTCCATCAATTTTTTTTCTTGTGCTATGCACTCCCACAGTGGATAGGAACCAAATGCTTTCTTTTAGAAAAATAATCTTTTATTGACATAATTTAATGTGTCATCAAAATCATAATTTATGGTGACTCGCTTTTGTGTTGAAAAAAAAAAAGAAATATCCCAACACATTAAGTACGTCAAGACAACATTAAACTAATGTCTAGAAGAGTTTACATATTTACCGATATATATATATATATATAGGGAAAAGAAAAACTTTTTCAATGTAACTTACTATGTTGTGAAAAATAAACCTTTGTCAACGTAGTTTAATGCGTAATCAAAATCATCAAAATCGTAATGTATGACAATTCACTGATGTGTTGAGAGATTATTTCTTTGTTCATATTATTATATTATTTTACATTTTTTTATTATATTATTTGTAATTATTTATTAAAATATTTAAATTTTAAATATGTTTAATATAAACCTTTTATACAATTGATTTTTATTAGAAAAAGAAAACTTTAAATATAACATATGTTAATATTTATTTCAATATGATTTGGCACAAAGGTTGAGGAGATAAGTTTATAACGGAAAGTTATACATTCAAATCTATGTAATTACCATATTTAATGATGATTAAACTTCGAGCAAATGGATAATACCATATTTAATGATGATTAAACTTCGAGCAAATGGATAATGAAGGTGGATTGAAACCATCATAGAATACATTTAATAATAAGGCCGAAGAAAAAATTATTTTATTTACTTATTTATTTTTATAATAGGATATCAATTCATTATGTAGATATATAATCGATGACTCATTCATGTGTCGTCAAATGTTACGTTTTTTCTCAATGCTTTCTATTGTATTGTAATAAGTATATCTTTTACTGACTCATTATGATAGGATATGATAGATACTTCATGACATATTCACATATTGTCACATATCACACATTATTATAATACATCAAAATGAGTCAATAAAAGAAAATATTTTTATTACTCAAGTTTCTATATCGATATATCTATTATTATGTTATATGTAACGATATCATGAGATGAATAGTAAGAATGATATCTATAAGGACATTATCTAAGGAGCTGCCGGGTGTATCGCGAGGATCTTGACAACTAAAAAATGAGTTGAAAAAATCAATTGTTAACTTTTTTTTTTTTTGTTGCATTTGTAGCTATGTTAATTCTTATTTTAATTGTAGGTATCTCTACTTGGTCCGTCGGCCACCACCACGTTAATCATATTCATATGGTTAAATAGACTCTAAAGGCTAGCTAACACCTAACCCTTAAACTAATGCCAATATGACCACATGCTCTCTCGTGTTTTTTTTTTTTTTTCTCGGAAACAAAATATTTTTATCATTTCCTTAATGTATTTTTGTCGTTTTTAATGTACCCTCGCATTTCTTTATTTTATATAGATTAGGGATGCTTATCAAATGGTCAAAGCTGTCAAAGAAGGCTTCGACCATGAATTGGTTACCAGAAACTTTCCCCTAGTTAAATGCATAGAATCCATGTTTTTAATAAAATCAGATCTATCAAACTGGATTAATAAAAAGATTAAAATTTGATCAAATTTTTTTTATTCATTTAAAAATAAATAAGATATAATATGTAAAGTTTTAAAAAATATGAATATATTTGTAAGAATAAAAATATATTAATAAAAATATAAATTGGTATAATGATTTCATGCTTGAAGAATGTGTATTGACAAAGGTTTGTTTAGTGAACTATATCCTTTTATTTAATGAAGTTTAAACTCCAGCCGTTACATTTCCATCTTTTGCACTTCATAGTTGTATGTGTGAAATTGCACAACTAACAAATCTCTCTCTATAAATATATATATATATATATATATATATATGTACATGTTATACAATGCATATATATTAAATTTTTAATAGTTAAAGTTAATGATAAATATTTTTTAATAAATAAATTTGATCCAATATCTTTAGAATTTATTTTTTCCTTTTACATTATAATATATAAAATATATTTATAAAAAAATTTTATTAAAAATTTTATTTTTAAAATAAAATAAAACATTAATAATTAATTTTGATCATTAAAAACTTAATTATGCAATTTATGGAGGTGCTTATACACACTCACTTGAGGGCGTAGCAGGCATATTTATAAAGGTATGTAAGACAGACTCTCTCATCATGAAATGAAAATTCTCGTTCTTATTATGATTGCATGAAATTAAATGCATATATTAAAAGATGATATTTATCTTGTAATAAGAAAGGACGAGAAGATACACCCAACACACACGTGTGTGCTGGAGGAATAAACTAATTAATTAATGTCTGCTATCTCTCCATACATGATTCATCATTTTTGACCATCGGTCAACTTCTTTCCTTTGGTAATAATTGTTGCACTCCTCCAGTGTTACGTGCCGCAGTACATGACCAAGTAACGTGCATATATACAAGTTGTTCCATTTCTTAGTTGCTGGAAGTGGTAAGATCTAAAGACAGCAAGAGGCGGCCTGAAATTAAGACACAGACTGATCACATATGAACCGAGAAAGCAAATCAGAGATTCCAATGGGGGAACTTCATGATCATCAAGTAACAGTATCAGCTCCCATAACCCCTCGTCCTCAATGGCCGCCCGTAGCTGCAACACCGCCCATTGTCTCCCTTCCTCCCTCACAGTTCCACTCCCCGTCTTTGACTCGGTCACCTCTACTCAACACAGAGAACCATCCAGGGTATTCAACAGGAGAAGCTACTAGCAAAACCCCTAAGTCTAGAGGCTTAACCCCCCGATTCATTACTCCTCTAGGTAGCCCCCTTAGGAAAGCTTTAAAGCTAACCAAGCTCGACCCCCAGGATGCTTGGCTTCCCATCACAGAGTCGAGAAATGGAAATGCATATTATGCAGCCTTTCATACTTTATGTTCTGGGATTGGTATTCAAGCACTGGTTCTCCCCGTTGCCTTCACCTTCCTTGGATGGTATGTAATTACTAATTATAGTATTCATTTTTATGCACAAGAATTTCTTTTTGGCCACTTTATAGTAACAGTAATAATTATAATGAGATGTCTCCTTAATTAATCTGTTGCAGGACTTGGGGTATCATTTGCTTAATATTAGCATTCATATGGCAGCTTTACACTCTATATCTACTAGTGCAACTTCATGAAAATGTTGAAAGCGGGATTCGATATAGCAGATACATGCAGCTCGCTAGTGCAACATTTGGTAACTAACTACTTATATTTAGAGAAGATTTAGTGATCAGAACCACTTAATTAATTAATCCAATACCAAAAGTCATTAATTAACAGTAGAAAGGATTCAATATATTTCAGGAGACAAGCCGGCGAACCTTCTTGCTGCTTTTCCCATCATGTATCTATCAAGCGGTACCTGTGTGGCTAATATCGTGTTGGGGGGATCAACAGCTAAGATGTTATATCAGACACTTTGTGGCTGCCAGGACAATCCATTGACCTCTGCTGAATGGTATTTGGTATTTACATGTGCAGCTGTGGTTCTATCTCAGCTGCCCAACTTGAACTCCATCGCCGGAGTATCCCTTATTGGGGCTATCACGGCTGTTGGTTATTGTACCTCAATATGGGTGGTTTCAGTCGCCGAGGGTAGGCTTCCTAATGTCTCGTACAATCCTGTGAGAGCCACCTCGGAAGTTGCTAGAGTTTTTGATGTCTTCAACGCTCTTGGCATCATTGCTTTTGCCTTCAGAGGACATAATCTCACATTAGAGATTCAGGTATAATAATTAATTAATATAATCCAATTTTTACTACACATTTGACCTCAATTTTAATACACCACTAATGCTCGGAAAAAAAAAACTTGTTAATATGGAAAAACGTAATTTCTTAATAATTAATTAGATAAATTCTTCTTAATTATCTATACCAATCTTATTATTGTGTTTAATTAACAGAAGTGATTAAATTAATTAATATTGTTGCAGGCTACAATGCCATCCAGTGAGAAGCATCCTTCAAAGGTGCCAATGTGGAGAGGAGTCAAGGCTGCATATGCAATCGTAGCGATATGTTTATTCCCTCTTGCCATTGGCGGTTATTGGTCCTATGGTCACCTGGTAATATATTATTCTTTATATTTTTTTCGACACCGTTATTTTGTTTTATTTTTTGTTTGACAATAGAATTAATAATTTTGTTTTCAATTAATTTTATTATGTACATTTATTGGACAGATTCCGGAGGGGGGAATGATGGCGGCCTTGTACACCTTCCACGGCCAAAATGTTGCCCGACCAATACTGGCGCTGACAAGTATCTTTGTGATCATGAATTGCGTGAGCTCCTTCCAAATATATGGCATGCCAACGTTCGACGACATGGAATCAAAATATACCACTCGTTTCAAGAAAGCCTGTCCTTGGTGGCTCAGAGCATTTTTCCGGACCTTCTTTGGTTTCTCTTGCTACTTTTTTGCCGTTGCAATTCCTTTTCTGGGCAGTGTTGCCGGTCTAGTAGGAGGAATTGCCGTGCCGGTGACGTTCGCTCACCCATGTTTCATGTGGCTCAAATTCAAGAAACCCAAGAGGTACAGCCCGACATGGTGGCTCAACTGGGGTCTTGGTCTATTCGGAATGTGTCTGGCCGCTCTTCTCATGGCTGCCGGTTTATATGTTGTCATCGACACCGGTATTAAAGTCAGCTTCTTTAAGCCTCAATAAATTTTTGAGCACTTAAATCAAATGGAATGCCCTAATGGGCGGACGCCGTTTATTTGAATTTCTCTCATGTTTTATTCTAATTTTCCTTTTCTGGTTGTAAAAAGAAGTAAATCAGTTGTTGGTTGTCCTCTGATACATGTAGTGGGGGGGCTTTCTAAGTTGGAATCTCCCATATACTTTATCTCAAATTTATCAATTAAGAACCCAAAAAGAGACCTCCGGCCCAACACAATAATCATTTACATTTTTTTTTTGTCATTAATATTCTCAAACATTTTACAACTTGTTAATATTGGTATTTCATCCAATTTGACATTTAGATCCTATTTTAATTTGAATTTTTTTTCCCCTGAGAATTTTTCCATTTTCATCTTGAATTTGGCCTAAAGTTTATTACATTCTAAATAAAATTTTCTACTATTAACACCCTATAATATTTCATGACAAGTAGATATTAATATTCTATTTATTGTTAGTTCATCAAATTTTACATTTTTTAACAAGATAATTTCTTTAACATTAACTGCTGGCCAGATGTCCCTTTGGTTGGGAAAAAAAGCCTTCAACTTGGTGAAAACTGATGATTTTTGTCTTTTTGTGAATAAAATTTGAAGAAATGGAGGAGCGATTCGAAACCAAGGCACATCCAAGTGAAGCTAAAACCAACCGACAACTTGAACAACACCAATTTTGTATTTTTATGTGATAAATATATGTAAAAACTCTAAAAACTATTTTTTTAAAAAAAATAATTTATTTCTCACAAACATTCAAAATTAGTTAAAATTTTTTTTATTTATTTCAAACATTCAAAATTAGATAATCAATATTTAATTAAAATTTTCATTGTAATATAATTTTTAATAATGATTGTATCATATTAATATATTTCATATAACAAATTAAGCGAAACTCATAATTAAAATAATTATTAATTCTTTTTAGTTTATTTCCTAAAAAATTATATATAAATGAGTATTTTTCATATAAATTTAAAATTAATTTTCTATTTATATAAAAAATTTTA
>JAWZTD010016688.1:0-21021 GCA_035221335.1 Echites panduratus | reverse complement strand
TATATGAGAATTTTAATCCAAAAATAATTTTATATAAAGAAGAAAAAAGGAAAATTTATGTTTTATTCTCCTTCCTCATGTATGAATGAGAATAATAGAGAATAATAAAAATATAGAGAGTTTTTCGTGAAGTGAAATGAAGTTTAGAGGGTTATTTATAATTCTTTTGGAAATATAGTTTCTAGTGGCATTTATGTAATTAAAACAAAAAATTTTTTTTTAAGGGGATGGGTTGGGCCGGTTCACGGGTTGGTCCTCCAAGCGGGCTGCGGGTCGGGCCGAAAATTTTGAAGCCTGACTGGGTTGGGTCGGGTTGGGCTAATGTACTGTTCATCACTGGCCGAATTACGGGCAAACCCGGCCCACTTACCACCCCTATTTATGTATATATACATATATATATATATATATATATATGAGAACGGGTGATTGCACTACAGTTTATGATTTACACACAATCCCTTTTTAAGTTTTGAATTTTTATGGGTATGAAAAGTCCAATATATTCTTTTGTTTTAACCCAAAAAAAATTGAAAATTGAAATTGATTAACACAGACCACTGCATCACATGTAAACACCAACAATCTACACTCTTCCTTCCCGCCGTTTCAAAAATAGAGAGTATTAAGATTTTTGCCCAATCTACATTCATTTAAAACTTGTTAGGTAAAGGATTTAGAAGTATAATAGATTCTCACAATGGATCTGCATGACCAAATAACAATCAAATGATAAGTTATAAGTTTTTTGGGATTTGCTAGGAGTTAGTTGCAGCTCTTGGCAGTCTGCTGCAGCAGTTGCTGGCAGGGGGAGAAGAAGAAAATCGGGAGGGAGAAAGGGAAAGAAAAAAAGGGAGGAAGAAAGAGAAAAAGAAGAAAAGGTTTTTGGATTTTTTTTTAATTTCTGGTAATGTGTAAATAATTTAGGAAGGTGATATGTACAAATCATGGGCATTTTTGACAAATAGGGGATGTGTGTAAAGAATTTTTGAATATATATTTATAGAGTGATGTATGCAAATAAAATTTTGTAATGCAAATATTAGCTCCCTATATATATATAAATATATATGAAAGGTTAAGAAACATTACTTTATAGAATTTTAAGGATTAAAGTTAATGGTAAACTGCTAAAGAAATATCATTTAATTTTTTTATAAATTAAACCTTAAAATGATAAATTATACCTACCGATATTTGGTTTAATTTTATTTTTTTAAAAAAGATGGTTGACCGTTAACTTTGACTGTTAAGCACTTCATAACTTGTGATCCGTAACACTATATGACATATATATATATATGCATAACAAACTGACAAATTTTTTTTAAAAAATCATTTTTTTCCTTCATTCTAAAACCCTTGTGTGTTAAAAAACTTTTCATATTTTACTTGCATATTTTTATAATACAACAACAATAAAAGAATTTTAATTACATTCATAATTATTAAATAGCATTCTCAATTCATTGGACCTTTTCGTTTTTCAAAATATAGTTAAATAAATTTTTTAATATTTTACTTGCATATTTTTATAATACAACAATAATAAAAATTTTAATTATAACCATAATCTCTTAGAATTGTATTTCTCAAACTACAATTTAAGTTGATTTAGATGGAGTTTAACTTTATCTTAGTTTAATCTTAATTTAATATCCTAGGCATGTTTTTATTTTTGAGTGTTTTTTCATAGTCATTCATGTTTTTCAGTATATAGTATTTTTCTGATAATTTTCTTCTTGTGTTAAAAATTTTGCTTGTTACAAAAGTAAAGATCTTATTATGGTTATATTACATCTCTTAGAATTGTGTTATTCAAACTGTTACTATAGTTTTTTTTATAGAATAATAGTACGAAATCACAATTATATAAATAGGTAAAGTCTTTCTTATACCAATTTTTATATATAATATCTATTTACTTATATATTACTTGAAATGATTTACTCAAATGCTCGAACATTAGGTTATTTTTACTAGCTTATTATGAATCTCATATTTTATCTAGATTGATTATTTTTAACCATTTTTTCCATTAAACTCAATTATCATCCATGAGTCAATAATGAATTTATGTAAACTAACTAAGCAAATCATCAAAGGGTGTTAGGTCATAATCCAGTCATGTTTATCCATCAAGTAAATCGTTAGAAATCAATATATCTTGTTTATCGTTATGGGATTGAAAAACCTAAGGGGAGGTGTGAATTAGCTTTTTAGAAACCTTTTCAAATGAAAATATTAAAACCACCTCTTGTAAATTTAACTAATATTTTGGCTTAAACGAAATATCAAACACTTGGTGTGCACAAGATGACACATAATAAATTTCAAGGCAATAAAAGTTGCGAAAAAGTAAGAGACATAATGATTTATGGTGGTTCAACTCACTCTTGTGCGTCTAGTCTACTACCCAAGGTTTTCTACCATAGGATTTCACTCAAATCCACTAATTTAAAAAACAATACAACCCAAGGGTCACAAACCCAAGTTTTACAATCAATTAGAAATTAGGACAATTCTTTCCAAAGATTTTGTGTCACAAAGACAACCTACACAACCAATCAACAATAAATCAAACTTGGATAATCTCTTCCAAGGATTTTGTGTCATAAAGATAACCTAGCAAAACACAAATACAATAAAGAGTAGAAATGGGTTTAAAGAAGCACTTCCCTTTTGGAGTGAGATCTTATAATGAAAGCCCTACCAAGTTCCTTTTGATGATTCTTGATGCACAAAGTTAAAGAAGCATGAAATCTTTTGAAGCTTAATCAAATTTGTTTCTCTTGTGTGTCTCAAATGTTTTGGTGCCAAAGAATTTGTTTTAAAACGATGTAAATGACTTAAAAATAGGCTGAGACCTACATGCCTAGTAGTCACTTTTTTTACTCTTTTTAAGAAAATTCCAGTAGTGTTTTTTGACCCAGTTTGAGGTAGATTGGACAGTCCAATTGTGGGTGTGTGTTTGAGTTGACTGTCCAAAATGCACAGTTGACCAAAAACACTTGTATTTTTTATTTTTCAAGATATAATCAATCAAGACCATCCGAAAACACTTTGATAAATAATTTTTGAAGTATACTTTTATGAAAGCATATATTTTGAAAGATTTAGAAACTATTTTTAAGAAAAATATTTTTTATGCATGATTCAAAATAAGGAAGACTTGGTACAAAGAATAGAACTAATTCCCCAACCAAACTTCCTAAACTAATTCTTGAAACTTGAAGTCTTCAATCTCATGAGACGTTAATTTCCGGAAGACTTCACACTTGTAAGCACAATATCTCTTTCACAAACGACTATGATGTAATTTAAAAATTCTTAAAATAGATAAACTTGAAGCATCATTAGTATTAATTTGTTATCATCAAAATAAAGTTAATTAAAAACCTATTTAAGGCTTTAAATCTCTAGCTCCAAAGAAATTTTCCTCACCTAGTATAGCTGCGCTTTATTTTCTTCTTCTTGGTCTAGTATTCCCTAAAGAAGCTAGAGCAAGGCCTAATTGAAAATAAATCAACAGTGGTGAACTCATCCTCGACTTCTCTTATTTGGATATCATCTCGCTCGCTCCCATACAAATCTAGAGCAGAAAGCATAGGAAGCATATATTTGAATTGATGAAAAAAGCTTAGTTAGGAAGAGGAACGAAGTAAAGAGACCATGACAAACCATAAGACAAATAAGCACAAAAGAATATAAATCAAGTAAGCATTGCTCCTCTTCAATATATGGCCAAGTTAAGGTAAAGATAAGCAAAATTATAGCAACTTAACTGGCCCAATGACCTAACCGACCCCCAAGCCTCCTTCCTTCCATAAGGATGTGAGATTTAAAGAATAAACAATGATAAGCTCCCCAATCAAAAAAAGGAATGAATTTTTGGAAAAAATTTAGCGAAATGTCCTCTGTTTAGAGAGGTTTCCAAACATGAAAAATTTTACAAGCAAGTCCTAAGCAATTTCATAACACTCAATCAATCATTTTAAACTTCTAAGTTATATAGATAATTGCAACACCGGTTATAATAGAAAGTAATTCATGTACTAAAAAATTTATACCATAACCAGTCACTTAATAATCCATCAAACACATTCAATCTATTTTCACCCACGAAATATAACACAACTTCCATACATTCTCACAAGATACCAAAGCATAAAATCAAATCATAGAAGTCAACATAGCATATGTTGCAAACTCATAAACCTGTTCAAGCACTACTTGAACCATTTAACATGAATCCACAGAGATATAGTATGAAGCCATAATTTTCAATATAGTAGAGGCTAGTAAAGCATAAGTCATGAGACCATGACCCAAAGACACTACAACATCATATCAAATCACAGTTCATACCTTCAACATTAATATGCACTTACAGATAATCAATTTAAGTCCCTTCAATATAATCATAATCAAACATAATCTTCTAGCATAAAACCCTAATGTAACTTCTATGTCCAAAAACTGCGGAAAAAAAAAAACGTAAAGTAGGCATAGAGAGAGAGAGGGGGAGAGAGACCACACAAGAAATAAGCTAACCAAAAACAAAAACACTGTCACAATAGCACAACTTTCTTTCTATTCTCCCTTTGTCATTAACAAAAAGCAATCAATGAGCATACTCAAACGAAGAAGTAGTGTCATTCTGATGTATCTGTCCACGGCACATAAATCTTCCTTAATCCCTTTCACTTTATTTGTCAGAAGATCTAAAATTGAGTTTAGAACACCAGGTGATATTTTCATCTTAGATTCAAAATAATGCAGAAGAGTCAGAACACGTCCTAGTGACCCTTGAGAAGGGTTCCTTGCAGTCTCAATATTGTCCATAGCAGCAACTTCTTAATGTTGAGCAAGAATGTTGAACTAATTATTTTCCAGGCCTGGAGTGTCTGAATATTCTATGACATTTCACCCCATTTAGTGCTGCAAAAGTGGCTTTACTATTTGCATGTAGAGCATCAGTCTCTTCATTTTTCACAATGCTTTCACATGAATTGGAAAAAAAAATCATTTTACTGTTTGCATGTAGAGATTCATTCTCTTCATTCTCAATGACTTTGTCTTAAATTGCATAAAAAATCATACACCAACTTCTCATAATAATCTTCAGAAATTGACAACAGTAATCTGCATGAAAACTTCTCAAAGTAACCAATTACTGCTCCATCTCTGTACTAAGTAGAATATCAAGCATAATATGGGCACCAGGGATTACCTTTCTTTTGTTCCTTTCTCATGATTTTGTTTCTTAAATTCATCAAATAGTGTTTTTTTCATCCTAGTCAACAAATCTATTTAGGGCCCTTCTTTTATGTCCTTGGTTAATATCCATAGCAGTACTTTTAAAATTGGTCCTTGACTTTCCCATTTGCTTCATGAAAGCGGATAAGATTTCTTCTATTTGGGCTTTAGCAATTTTGTCTGTATCAATATCTTAGCAAGAAGTCAAAGGACCTGTTGTTCCCTTGTTCCTCGTTTACCCTTGGAGGTACCATCATTAGTGGCTGTAGTAACTGATTAGAGCAGGTAGGCAGTGAGCGGTGAGCAATGACCAGTGAGCAACAAACCAACTCCTTTGTCGTCGCAAGCAGTGACCAATCTTTGATGCAAGAAGTCTTCAATGCAGGTCAATAGGTGTTAGTAGACCTCCGAGAAGGAGGTATGAAAAGGGATTTTATAGCACTGAGAAGAAATTGCAAATAGGGGAACGGTGACAGTCGGAAATGATGTTTTGGAGATGACAATATGGGGCTGGTGAAGTTGAGGAAAAACGCAAAGGAAGCTTGAAGATGGCAATGGTATTTTAGGGTTTTTATTTTTCTTATTTTTTATATTATTATTTTTGAAAGAGAAAAGTATGTGGAACCCGACACTATGTAGGTATGGGTTAGAAAAAAAGAAATTTTTTCTAAAAATCCAAAATGACATAGTTTAGAGTTAAAAGGATTTGGGGTTGATTTTAAGTAGAACGATGTGGTTTTGATAAATGGGTCGACCCGATGGTTGATTTTGATTGAAAACGGGTATGTACAAAGGTTGCTAAAGTTGACGGTCTAAACAATGGAATTTTGGGCTCAAAAGGCTTGAAAGAGCTTCCAATAGACTACTAGAATTTTTTTAGACCCTCATTATCATGAAGAGTGGACGATTTAGAATCCAGAAAGTGAATCCAAAGTCTGTATAGTCTAAAAATAATTTTCTCAATAGAAAACACAAGTTAATCAAGGAATTTTGAAATATCCAATGCCCTTCTTAGACAAGTAAATTGATCTTCGGGTAATGGTTTAGTAAAAATATCAGTAATTTGTTCATTTGTATACTCATATTCAATAGATATATCACATTTTTGCACATGATCTCTAAGAAAATGATGTTTTATGTTAATGTGCTTATGCGAGAGTGTTGAAGGGGATTTTTGAGACATCAATAGCACTAGAATATTATCACAAAAATTTGCACATGTTCAAATTTAAGACACCATAATCAAGTAAAATGTGCTTCATCCAAAATAGTTATGCACAATAACTTGCCACAAGAATATATTTTGCCTCAGTTACGGAAGGTGAATTACATGCTTACTCCATGTCAAGATATGAAAGACTCTCTTAAGCATATATTTCAAAACTCTTAGCTTCAACTTTGAAACCAACATTAACTAGGAATGAAACAATAGAACAAATCAAAAGTCTAGAATATCACGAACTATGATCATAAGTTCCCATGAGATATCTAAGAAAAAAATTAAAAACGCATAGATGAGATTTCTAAGGACATGATTTGAAATCTATCACTCAAGCACACAACAAACACAATACCTAATTTACTAGTAGTCAAATAGAGTAAACTACCAATCATACCTCAATACTTGCTTGCATCTACCTTCTTACCAATCTCATATTTGTCCAGCTTGGTAGATGTGCTTATGGGAGTGCCAATGACTTTTGATTCATTCATTCCGAATCTTTTAAGAATCTCCCTTGTATACTTTGCTTAATTGATGAAAATCCCTTCACTAGTTTGCTTTATTTTTGAAGTATGAAAGAAGTTAGTTCTCCTAACATGCTCATCTCAAATTCGTCTTGCATAATAAGTGAGAAATCCTCGCACCAAGATTCATCAGTAGCACCAAATATAATATCATCAACATATATTTGAACAAGTAAAATATCACCAGGTTCATAGTTCTTAATAAAAAGAGTAGTGCCACCTTTTCCTCTTGAAAAAACTTTTTGAATAAAAAAAACCACTTAATCCTTTCATACCAAGCTCTAGGAGCTTGTTTTGAACCTTAAAGAGCTTTTGTAAGTTTGAAAACGTGATTTGGAAATTGTTCGTGCAAAAAGCAGGGAGGTTGTTCAACATAAACTTCGTCTTCAATAAAACCATTTAAGAAAGCACTTTTGACATCCATTTGATAGACTCCATTCTAGCGACGGGAGCAAAAGTCTTATCATAATCAATGCTCTCTTCTTAATTGAATCCTTGAGCAACCAATCTAACCTTGTTTCTAATGACCTTCCCATCCTCATCTAGTTTGTTTCGAAATACCCATTTGGTACCAATTATGGGATGGTTCTTAGATCAAAGCACCAAATGTCACACTTGACTCCTTTCAAATTGGTTTAATTCATCTTGCATGACCATAATCCAAAAAGCATCATCAAGAGCCTCATTAATAGTCCTTGGCTCTACATATCAGAGTAAAGCAATATTGTCAATAAAATTTCTCATTGTATTTATCCCATGTGATGGTGATCCAATGATCAAGTCTTTAGGATGATGAGTGGCAAACCTTGAATCATTTGGGAGGTTGTTTTGATTAGAGACCAATTGTTCCTCTTCCTCATCCTTTTCATCAAGATCCTTCTCAAACATTTTCTTGTTCTTCATTGTGTGGAGATTCACACTCTCTTGCTTCGCTCAAGTTTATATCTTCACTTGTACCTATATCATCTTCAAAATCCTTTCTCATGGTATGGATATTAGATTCATCAAAGGTAACATTAATTGATTCTTCTACAACCAAAGTTCTTTCGTTATTAACACGATTCATGACATGACAAGCAGTATGATAGCTTCAGCAAAATAAAAATATTTTGGCAAAGAGTTTTCACAAAGCATGGTGCGTGCGATTTCTTGTGAAGTGCAATTTTTTCTTTCCACTACACCATTTTATTGGGGAGTTTTAGGGCAAAAAAATTATGTGAAATATCATAATCATCACAAAGAGTTGCAAAACTTTAGTTGAGAAATTCTCTACCATTGTCACTTCTAATGGAGACCAATTTGCAATCAAGTAAGTTTTGAATTTTCTTGTAGAGAGTTACAAAACTATCAAAAGCTTCATCCTTTTGTGTAAGAAAAATGACCCAAGTAAAACAAGAATAATCATCAACTATCACATAAGCATATCTCTTTCCACCAAGACTCCTAGACTTCAAAAGACCAAACAAATCCATGTGAACAAGTTCAAGAGGTTTTGTTGTTGAAATATCCCTTTTTGGTTTGAAAGAAACCTTTGTTTGTTTACCAAATTGACAAGCATCACATATTCTATTTTTTGAAAAAAAAATTTTTTTTAGAAGTCCTCTAACAAGTTCATACTTAGATAAATCATTTAGCAAATCCTTACCAACATGAACAAGTCTATGATGCCACAAGTAACCATCATCATCATTTATAGCTAAACACTTCATATCAAAAGAGAAAAGATCATCAAAATAAAGTGTGTAAACATTTCCAAATCTTTTTCCATGAATGATTAATTGATAATAGAGCAGGAATCCTTTTTGGAGTGAGATCTTAAAATGAAAGCCCTAGCAAGTTCCCTTTGATGATTCTTGATGCACAAAGTTAAAGAAGCATGAAATCTTTTGAAGCTTAATCAAATTTGTTTCTCTTGTGTGTCTCAAATGTTTTGGTGCCAAAGAGTTTTGACATGGTGTGAATGAAGGGAAATAGATCTGGAATTTATAAGAAAAACTAGATCCATAACAAGATTTATAAAAAAAATTTATACACAATAGAGAAACGATATCTTTCTTATTGAAGATTGCATATTAGCCTTCACCTCCTTTTACTCTGGATTGCCATCTACAATGTTTAAAATCTTCTAATCTATTCTCTAAAATCAAAGTTTGGATGAACAAACTAGAAATAGTGAAGAGGAATATTTTTCTTGAGAGAATGGAGGCTAGGGTTTTCTTAAACAACTTTTTAGGTTAACCCTAATTGCTAGTTATAATAGGATATATATATATATATATATATATATATTTATATATAGATCCTAGAATAACCTAATTAGGGTATTGACTATTATGTCCCAAAAAACCACTAATCCATTATTATTATTAAAAAAAACTTTATTTATTTTTAATCAAAGTCAATGAATAATTAATCTAATGGACTTATGTCCAAATTCATTATAAGACCAATAAAAATAAATACTCACTTACTTATTTTATTTAAACCCAACTATAATTAATCTTAGGGACCCAAGTCCAACTTAATTATGAGACCAAATAAAATAAATCATTTAATTTTATTCAATCCTAAATAATTAATTTCAAGGATTAGATAATCCTTAATTAATTATTAAAGCTACTTAGAATAAAATTAATTCTTCTGCACTTCCTATTTTAGAATGATACAAAAATCATTCATAAATAATAAGGCTAGATTAGGGACAATGAAAACTTTCACACTACTCAAAGGAATATACAACTTATATTCTTTATGCAAAGAATCATTATGCTCAAAGAATTCAACAATAGTACCATGCTTATATACACTATCAACATTATTTAAATCATGTTTGCACCTAGAAAGTAACTTGTCCTGCTGATAACTCAATAGTTTATTACCAAGTGTAGAGATAAGGGTGTACTCCTTTAACATAGCATTCATTACTGTATTCTCTTTGCCTTATTTCAACATGATTAATCTTTCAAATTCCTACAATTTAAGCACAAGAACACTAGAAATAGAATAGTCAATGCTAGAAGTAGGAATAAAATTTCTTTGCTCATCACCAAGATGCTCTTATTCTCTCTTTCTTTTTCATTTAAGTGAAATTTTTCTTCACCCAGTTCTTTTATCTCAATCTCATCTTTTCTATCACTTTCTTTTTCAAGTTCACTTTTTTCTTTTTGCTCAAATTCTTTTTCACTCAAACATTTTTCTTCTTTTACTTCTCTTGAATATTATCTTGAGTTTCCTCTTCAACAACTTCTTGATGTCTCTTTTCACCTTGAATAGCCATCACCTCTTGCTCCTTTGACTTAGGCTCCTCTTTTTTTGACAAAGCATGCTGTACCTTAGTAGGTGAAAAAGAAACAAAGCTTCTATTAGATTTTGCATAGGACAGCTTCCTTTTCTTCAATTTCCTTGCATAGATATTGGCTATATATACCATATGCTCAAGACCAAAAAATTCAATTGGCTCAACCTTTTCCCAAATCTCTTAACTCAAAATATTGAGAAATCTATCCATTATAGCTTCTTCTTTTTCTTTTATGTTGGTATGAATCATTAGCTCCTTCATCTCCTTGAAGTATTCATCACTCTTGGAGCCTTGAGTAAGATTTCTCAGTTTCTCCTGATTATTTTCTATTTGTCTACATCGTCTATACGTTGTCTGGATTGTTATGTCCAACTCCTCTAGTCGTTGCATTATTGAATCAAACATCCCCTTGAACATGTCTTCACCACCTTCCACTTTAATTTCCTATTTAGACATTTAAAAGAATTTCCTGCAAGGAACAAGGTTAGATAAAAATATTCCTCAAATTACTCCCTTACGTGTTTTACTACTCAAAGGATATCACTCTTCTCTCGTGTATCACACAACAATGACTTTTTCTCACTCTTACGAGCTAACCCCTAATGCCTTTTTCCTCTTGGATCTTTCTTCTTGCCGTTCTTAAGAGAACTTCCATCGACCAATCAACCAACAAACAAAGATTGTAAGAAGCTATTAATCAATTGAATCAACTAGTCCACAGAAGATTAACAAACAAGAACCAAAGAAATCAAGAATTAGGTCAATATGCGAGAATTGCTATTTAAATAACAAAAGATTCAAAGATGTTTTCTTTTTTATGTGGAATTGATTTTTAATGAACCTAAGAATGCATAGGCAATTAACAAGCACAATTTCCCCACAAGATATCAGCTTTCACAATTTTCAATTTCGATTTTTTTTTTGCCTTTTTTTGACTTTGATCATAAATAAACAACAAAGGTGGGAGCTTTTTCCTAGAATATGCCACTAGGGTTCAAGAAACCACAACAACAATTCAAGAAACCAAAGAATCAATGAAAAGATAGAATCTTGTTCTCGAAGAAATCTAAGAAACAATAAAAGGTAGAAAATTTTTGTATTTTTATGAAGAAGAAACAAAGAAAGATACAAAGAAGAACAAGAAAAGAAGAAAAGATATGATTTTTTTTCTTGAAGAAAGAACAACAAATAAATAAACAAAGAACACAAAGATAGTAAACCTGTAATGGAACCTCAGGCTCTGATACCAAAACTGATTTGAACCTAGCTCTTGATTAGCTATACCCAACACAAGTATGAAATTTTGCCATAGATGATTACACAGTTTTTATGCTTGAAAGTATATTAATCCTGGTTTCTCAAGCGTGAACCAATACCTCCAATGGGTGACCCACAAACAACCCAAGCTAGTTGAATGATAAGTCAAGAGTTCTAAGAAGAACCAAAGAAGATAGAGGAATCTTTCACATTTCAAATTGCATTCAATAATAATCTAATTAACTTAGTCTTACAGTAGCCCTATTTATAATAACAAAAGATACCTGATAACACAAGTTACCTGATCCTTTCTAACAAGTATTAGGAAACTACTAAGAGTTATAATTAGAAAAAACTACTAAAGCTGAATAATAATAAATTATTGATTGGAGACACATTGGAAATCTCCTAATCAAATAAGGGCTAAAATTAATAAAAAACTAAAATTTAAAACAACAAATTCGTGGTCAAACAGATTTGACGGGATAACCAATGTTGAAATTACTCCTGATTTGCATTCGCTTTTCTCCAAATTTGTCCACCAAGCTTCCTTTATATAAAACAATGTTTTAATGACTTGATTTAATACTTTTGAATGCATTGGAGTCTTTAAATGAAGATCTTCCCCAAGTTCTTAGAAGAATCAAATTATCAATTTCCTTCACTCATATGTCCTCGAACTTATGGTTGGACCTTTAGGAATTCTTGGCTCTCCATAACTTCTAGTGCCTCTTTGATCTCCATCAGGAGAAATGATAGAGATCAATCAACCTTGATTGAAATGACTTGGAAGCTTGCCAAGGACAAAGATAATGAAGATGGAGACAAAGACTTGCTTCCCTACAAAGACTTGCATTTTAAATGCAAGGAAGATGTTTCAAGAACTTGGAGAAATGATAGAAGGTTGGAACTTTCCATACAAGAATCTGTATTTCAAGTTCAAGCATGAGGAAAGGAAATATATGGCTTGTAAAACACATCTTGATGGACTTAAAGTCATCACATTTCAATTCAAGATGGAAGCATCAAGAAGGCATGAAGAAATGGAAGCAAAATGGTGAATAAATGGAGTAGAAGACGTTTGCTACGGTAGCTACAATGCATGGTGTTTTTTTTTTTTTATGTCTTTCTTGTCTTTAACTTGTTTTAAAAGGTGTTTTATGTCTTTAACACCCCAAGAACAAATTGCAGGACAGATTTTTTGTTCCATTACAATATATAAATATATCATATCTTATAAGTTGAAGAGATCTTTGAATAACCTAAAAACATATTTCTCCTTGAGAGCAAATTCTTGCACGATCAAATTGATCTTCTTGAGAGAGTCTTGACATGAGCTAATTCTTGAAAGACTACTTCTAAGGCATTTTTTCACTTTGGTTAAGGGTGTAGAAGGTCTTATAAAACTTGTAGATTGGTTAGGGTTTTCCATAATCTTGGTAAATCTACTACTAAACTTGAATCTTGGGAAATTTGTTTCATTGTGAGTTGTTGTTCTAAGGGGTTGAGCCAATGAATTGAGAAACTTTAATCCAAGGAATCACATCATTTTGGCATCAGGGCCTTGGTTCTCATCAAGAGGTTTGAATATCTTTTAATTGCTTTCTTGTTCTTGTGCTAGAGATCATATTTTCCTTCTTTGAATTTTTATGATATTATATATGTTTATTTTTGTTCTTTAAATCTATCAAAATGTATCTTTTGTGATTAATTGTTGTGTGAATTTAGCCTAAGTGATTGTTCCTTTTCTTCTATAATTGCCCAAAATTCGGACAACAAAAGAAGAATTTCGAAAATTTGGAAGTTTTGGGGATTTGGATTAAAAAAACTTGTATGTCTTGATCAATTGATGTTTCGGGAAGATTGTGGAAGAAATTTGAAGTTGATGTTACATTGAATTAAGTCAAATTGAGTTAACAAGATTTGGTTGAGTGAAGTGAAATTGCAGAAAATTTTTTGGTCACAAAATTCTTTACCTTCAAGGTGTTTGATAGAATACCTCTCATAAAATTTCTTTGACTTTCTTTTATCTTTGGCATTCAAACACTTTGATTCTTATTATTTGGTTGCTTTGACTAATTGATAAGTTTTGTGGACACTTTTGTATACTTGACTTGAGTGATTGCAAAGCCATCATTAGATTCTATTAAGAATTTTAAAAAGTTCAAGAGAGGAAAAAGACTAAAAACTGTGAGTTCATTTGAGTGAGAAAGTGCCTTGAAAAAGTGTAAACAATAGGGATTGGTGAGGCACAAAATTTTTTTTCAAGATTTCTTGTTTGTACATTTTGGTAGGTAAAACATGTATAGAACATCATCTCAAGCTAGTAAATCCACACTAGAATGGAACAATTGTCAAACGACATAAAGAATTGGAAAAGGGATTTGAACTCAAAGGCTAGGAGCTTATTAAGAGTGGTAGATGAGTGACAATCTAGACCTTCTAGAACACATGTGCAAGTTGAAGAAAGTTGAAGATAATGTCAATGAATTCCATAAATGACTTTATGAACATTGATTTTCATGTAAAGAACATGATAGAACATTCACTTGCTTGGAATTACTTGGATTCCTTGTGGAAGCACATCCTTGATTCATATATGAGTAGACTTTCAAATTTGTTTTGGATGACGGGGTATTGTGGATCTTTGATGTTGCAATTGCTGATGATAATTTGTATCTTTATGTTCTATTGTGCATATTCATGAATGATTCTAAATCATTGTCTATCTTCTTTGAAATGTACTTCATTGGATTTTGAGGATCATGACATGAAGTGTGTGAGAATTGCTAGTCCTAAACGTTTGAATATATTATTTAGAAAGCATGTTTTAGGACTACACATGAACAAAACAGTCATGGTCATTGGAGAATGCTTGTTTAAATATTAGGAAAAGGTGTTTCATGATGATAAATTGTTCTTTAATAAAGTTGAAGATTCTAAAATGATTGCTATGTGCCTAATCTCTGTTTGGCATGTATGGTGGAATTACTTGATGTTTTGGATTATATTTAGTGATATGAATAGAGATGTGTTGAAAGTTTTGAAATTCTGCAATTATCCTCTGCTTTTGAAAGAGCATAATGATGTCATACTTAGTGAATTTGTGACTTCTAACATATGTGAGAGTTATCTTATTGTTAATCCTATACATATGTTTGTGCAAGAATTATAGTTTTGAAGTTCTTTTATTCATGCTCTATGGGGTCATAGACGAATGGGATTTAAGATTTGTGACTTGATTGCAAGAATTGTGTATTTTCAGAGCTTAACCTTTATGAACTCCATCTTTGAAGTTCTTTTGTTCAATGCTTATTGGGGTAATAGACCAATGGGAGTTATGATTGACATCATTTTATATCTTTCGAGCTTACAATGGTTAGTATTCTTCTAATGAATTTATTATAGATGAGAAGGAATATATATCAATCAAAGTAAGACCACCACCTTGGAAGAAGAGAATGGAATTGAAGATTCGAGAACGAATCTTTTCAAAGAGTGGGGAATGATGGAGGACAAGGAGCTTTGATTGAAACAACTTGGAAGTTTTCTTACAAGGATAAAATCTACAATTCAAGACTTGAAGTTTGAGGACAAATCTTTTTCCAGGAAGTGAAGAATGATGGAGATCAATCAACCTTGATTGAAAGGACTTGGAAGCTTGCCAAGGACAAAGATAATGAATATGGATACAAAGACTTGCTTCCTTTCAAAAATATGTATTTTAAATGCAAGGAAGATGTTTCAGGAACATGGAGAAATGATTGAAGGTTGGAACTTTCCATACAAGAATCTATATTTCAAGTTCAAGCATGAAGAAGGGATTTATATGGCTTGTAAAACAAATCTTGATGGACTTAAAGTCATGACATTTCAATTCAAGAAGGAAGCATCTAGAAGGCATGAAGAAATAGAAGCAAAATGGTGAATAAATGAAGTAGAAAGAAGGTTGCTAAGGTTGCTACAGTGCATGGTATCAGAGCCAGAACATGTGAAGAACCCCTTTAGAAGCAACTTCTAAAAGAGAGAGAGAAATAATATAGGTTAGAGTTTCTGTTAGATAGTAAGCAAAACACCTTCCAAAACCATGACCTCAGAAAGTATGATTTCACCCTTTTCGGATCTTGTTCAAATTTCAAGTTCTTTGTCTCTACCAAGAAGGTCTCTTAGTAAAAATTCTAGTCAAGTTTTAGAATACGGTATGGTATTATTTCGAAGTCTGCTACTGTAGTCTATACCACCTATTATCAGTCCATACAACATCTACTGAAAAAGAGGTAGTTTCCCTACGGGATTATCCTCTATCAAACAGCTGCTGCTAAAATCCACTACTCCTAGAACCAAGGAGTTTGTGTAGTTCTCCAAACTGATTCTTTGTGATATTCCTTATTCTATTAAGGAATAATATATATTACTCTCAATATACTCCCGGAGCTGATTCAACAGTGGAAGTAAGAAGGTTTCTCACACCTTCACTTTTGAGCTATCAGACTTTTTCTTTTCTATCAGGGAAGACCAAGACTAATAACCAGAATTGCCCTACTCAATTCAAGAATGTTGTCATATTAGCATGATGTTATTGGTACTATTCTTACCACCTTAAATTCAGGAAGTGTAATCCTTACACTATTCTCAAATTATGCTATCTCACTTAACGACACAAATCTTCCTTCTACAATCAAAGTTCAACTCCAACTTAACGGAGTTAATCAGACAGCTTCAGCCATCATGGCTACACTACACCACTAGATGGTGTACAGATTACAGAATCATTCCCCGCATCTTCAAAATAGGGAAGGCTTGACCTCTACTCCCATGGTGCTTGCAAATGCCAACACAGAGGTCCCTACTCTCATATAAATCCCAAAGCAGATTTCTAGGTAGATTTACAAAAGTTGATGCCCACAGATTGGATTACAAATTATGAGAGTATCCATGAGCCCGAAGAGCCTATTCAGGCAGCGAATCCTCATTTCCTGCATCAAACTGGTGGAAAAGTACAGATCACTTTTACTTCATCTACAATTGAGGATCCTTCCCAGAACATCATACACACAGTTGATGATCACACCATACAACAACAAAGAAAGGAGATGGCAAGAAAAAGTGCCTCCACCTCATTTCGATCTAAATGCCAAAAGCATCCAGACAGACAAAATCATTAGACATTTTCTTTGGGATGTTCTAGGATCTAGTATGTGTGATGATGATTGTTCTTGTGATGAGTATAATCCAGAAGACTATGAAGATGTAGAAGATTAGAGGAGAAGACTTCTTCGAGAATGGAGACAAGCAAGGAAATCAGGATGCCAACTTAGAGTTGTCTTTCTTGATGATTTACATGATGATGATGATTCAACATCATCTCAAGTTGTTCTTCCAAGAGAAGAATATCCACCAAAAAGATCTTTTCAATCTTGCAAACAAATCTTGAGGAATAAATCTCCATGTGTTCCAATTAATTCAACATAAGCCATTCCATGCATGATGTTCAACTATGAAGGTGATTTTCCTCCACTCAAGAAGCAGGTTGACCCTGCAACCAATGTTGTATCCACTCCTTATGTGGAATAAAAAGGCCTCGACAGTCTTGGCAGAAATCTCCCACTGTCACCAACAGAAGAAGTGTTAAATTGGCAAACCAACAATGCCAAAGCTTAGAATAACTATCTTTCCAAGATAGATTCTAAGATTGACAGAGTTGCTTCTAAGGTAAATGAGATAAAAAAGAAGGTTGATCCATTGGAGCATGTATTGAACAAAATGATACACAAAGTTCATACCCTTGACCATGAATTGAGATAAATGATTCATCAAGGTTATGCTTTCTCAGAATTCTATGCCAAGGATACAAAAATCAGGCATCTCAAAAGAGAAATTCAATCTTGCCAGTCACAGAAACCTGTGTTCATTCCACAAGCTTCAACGACTTTTTCTCATATTGTCCTTCAGAGCCTGTGATACACAGTCCTACACCTTCTTAAAGACTATTTCCTCATATTGAAGTTCCTCCTTTCACAACTTCCATCTTTCGAAAGATTGGAGAACAAAAACAAAAGGAGAGAAAAGAAAAGGGAAAGCTGGTTCTAGTTCACAATACAGTTCTCAACCAAGTGTTCAAAAAACGGTTCCGACCGATGCCCCTGACCACTTTCTTAACAATGAAAAAGATTCTCTTGGTCAATTCACTATTGAAAAGCTAATCCCTTTTTCTTGCAGGATAACAATTCAGATGTTGGTGGTAGCCAGTCCCGCCATGAAAATTATATGGATGTAACCTAGGTTCTATTGACTAACAAAGCAAGTCCTTCCACTTCAGAACCTTCAATAGAACATCCTGATGAAGATACTCCCTTGAATACATCATCGTTAAAAATTACAAGCCAACGGCAGGACCATGGTTCACCTTTGATGATATTCCAGTTCAAGACAGAAGAAAAAGACTGCAGGAGTTTGCAACTTGGCTCAACCTCCAATCAGCTAAAGGTCTTGATTCAAGAACTATCATGATGAATTTTGTTCCAGGTTTGTCGGTACTTTGAGTGATTGGTTCATCACTCTAGGTGAGTATCAACAATTACAGCTTTTGAATTCCACTACTTCTGATTATGTGATTAATATAATACATAAGGAATTCATTGGAGATCCTTCTTTAGATCAACAACAAAAACAACAAGATTTCTTTAACATGAAGTGTTCTTCTCTAAAGTTTAAAGATCTTGATTTTCATTTTAAAAGAATGACATAAATATATTACATGCTTGGTGGAAATTCAATTCCTAGTTTGAAACAAGTTTTGATGGAAGACGGTGTTCCAAGAATTCCTGAAGGACCAATTACATGATTGAAGGCAAATAGGTTACGACAATTAATGAATTGGTTCGTTCAAAATCGTGAAGAAGAACTTAATTAGAAAGTCCCAAATGATTCAAAAGAAGGCAGCCAAGTTGATAAAACATTATTTTATATAGAAGAAAGCTTGTTGGAAGATTTTGGAGCAAAACGAATCGAAATCGAGAATAATTTCAACATTGGTCATCTGGTTAACTATATTTGACAATGAATTTATTGTTTTTTTTAAGTTTATTTCTTTTATTATTAATTTTAGTCCTTATTTGATTAGGAAATTTCCAATATGTTTCCAATTAATATTTTATTACTCCCTCCGTCCCATTTTATAAGGCGTTTGCAGCCTTTTTGTAAAGATTAAGAAAGATATTTTCTTCCAATATTACCCTTCTGAACCTTGCACAGAAACTTAAAAAATTAAAAATCTCCCCATATTCATTCATACGTATTTTCGTCTTCTTCTGCGAGGGAAAATGAAAATTTTCCCAAATCTTCCCTCTTCTTCTATGGAAACTAAAAAAATCTCCAAAATTAAACTTTCCCAATTCTTTCAAAAGCTACTCCACTAAACCACAACCACGTTTTGACCCACCAAAGCTGCAGAGAAGGCATTCTTCTTAAACATCTTTTCCAGTCACTAAAAACAGACTCAAGAGATCAAAGTCCTATTGCATGAAGCTACTTGTGAGGCACTTTTGTTCTTTGATTAACCGATTTGTTTGTTTTGAGTTTGCAAACCCTAAAAGCTCCAGTACACTAATGGCAGCCGACCAAAGTTGAAGAGTTTTGAGAGATTTTGGATTGGGCGATATCATAGTTTTGCTGATTTTTCATAGTGAGGAAAATGGATAATAATCCAAGGCAACCATTCCGAATCATTGACTTAAACATTGAAGCTGGGAGTGATAATCAAAGGTTATGGAATTACAGCTCTGGATTTGGACAAGGGAATCTGCCAATTTTTAATCCTAATTTGATTCGGAGTGATGAGTCTACCAACTTCATCGATTTGAACTCAGAACCCCCACAAGAAGATGTAGAGATTCCTCCTCCAAACATGGGTAAATCCCTACTTATATTTCTGAATCAACTCTTTTGTGATATTTTGATTTATAAGATTGAACATCCCTATATACGCTAATATTTCTAATTTTACTGTTTTGGTTTAATTTATTGGTTTATTTTTTATTTCAATTTATTTTAATTAATTTTGTGAAATTAGTTGATGTTATTGTTTGTTAGTTTTTCTCCATCAGTGGATTACCAATAGGCAGTAGGTACTTGAAATAGTGCAAATATGAGATTTTTATATAGCTTACTATTATCTTAAAAATGTTTTTTATCAATGGTTTTTTGTTTTTATCTTTGTTATGTAACTTAGCTTTATAAAATACTCCTTTTTAAAGACAAAAGAGTATCAAACTAGTAGTTATCTTTTCCTTTTTAAAGACAAGATTTCCAGAAGTAATGAATTGGTTTTTTTTTAGTTCCTTAATTTATACTCTTTTTTCTTTCCATTTTTTACTTTATTATAGGACATAGTAATGAACTGCAACAAGAAGTCAGATCTAAAAGGATGTTTCTGTCTAATGAGCGACGTTGAGCTATATATGAAGCTTTATTGATGAGATCTGTTAATGGGAAATTAAAGCGTGAAACAACGAAAGAAGTTACTTTATTATTTTCTACCAATATTCGTACAGTACAACGGATTTGGAAACAAGGGAAAGAAAATGGATTTAATGAAATAGTTGATGTTGCTCATAGGAAGACAACAAATTGTGGACGTAAAAGGGTCGAAGTTGATATTAATTGTGTTCAAGAGATACCTTTAAACCAACGAACAACTATTCGATCTCTTGCTACTGCTTTGGGTACTAACAAAACTTTATTGTCACGGTGTTTGACTTTGGGTGAATTACGTAGACACTCAAATGCCATTAAGCCATATTTGAAGGAAGTAAACAAAATAAATAGAATGAGCTTTTGTATCTCAATGCTTGATAAGGATAGTTTGGACACTCATCCAAGATTTATGGACATGCTAAACATGGTTCATATTGATGAGAAATGGTTTTTTCTGTCTAAAAAGAAAGAAACTTATTATCTTCTAAAGGATGAAGCAGATCCTTTGCGCACGTCCAAGAGCAAGAATTTTATTCCAAAGGTCATGTTCTTAGTTGCTTTGGCAAGACCAAGATTTGATGCTAATGGAAATGAAACATTCTCCGGAAAGATATTAATATTTCCTTTCACAATTAAGGAGCCAGCAAAGCGAAACAGTGCAAATCGTACAGCTGGAACTATTGAGACAAAAGCAATATCATCAATTACTAGGGATATAATGAAATCTTTTATGATTGAGAAAATTTTGCCCGCTATTAAAGAGAGATGGCCAACAGATTCTAACGGTCCTATATTTATTCAACAAGATAATTGCAGGACTCATATTGATCCAAACGATGCAGAATTTGTTAAAGTTGCAACAAGTGATGGTTTTGATATTCGATTGATGAATCAACCACCAAATTCTCCTGATTTAAATGTTTTAGATCTAGGATTTTTTAGAGCTATACAATCATTGCAGGAAAAATGTATCTCAAGAACCATAG
>JAWZTD010016599.1:0-21089 GCA_035221335.1 Echites panduratus | reverse complement strand
TCAATTCTCTATCAATTAGATCCTTTTTTTATCCATAGAAAAAGTAGCTAGGCATATTATTTATTTCTTCATATTTCGGCTTCTATGAAGTTTCTTTCTTTGCTACAGTTGGTAAAAATCGTTATTTTAGACAATGCATATGTAGAAAGCCTAGTTTTTTCTAGTATTTAATCTAGTATTTATTGGTATATTTCTTTTTTCTTTCTTTTTTTCTTTCTATAGTGGAGATAGTCGCACGAAATGATAGATAACGGCCACAATATTAAAAGCTTGTGGTAAAAATGGGTTTCGTTCCAGTGCTTGAAAATAATATTCCAAAGCTTTTGTGTGTTCTCCATTACTTGTGTGGATAAGGCCTATATTATATAGTACATGACTTCGATCATAGGGATCAATTTCTAGTTGCATAGCTTCATAATAATTATGTAAAGCTTTTGCATAATTTCCTTCAGACTGAGCTGACATCCGTTATGGTTGTCATTCAATTAAAAGAATCTCATTTCCAGAAACGTACATGAGATTTTCATATCATACAGCTCCTCCCTCATGTGCATAATGAGAATAATGGATGGAATCAAAAGGATTCCATTTTTTTTTTTTTCATTTTTCATTATGAACCGGTCAATTCTAGTGTTTTCACAAGAAATCTCTAGCTAACCTTCATGCAAGAGATCATCAAGCGTCTTGGGACTAGATCGAAATGATAACTCCAACAATTTCTTTGTTTTCAACTCTTCCTAATTTCCAGGAGTATGAGTATCCAAAGGACGAACGAGACGGATATTTGTTATCTCAACCATTTTTTTAGTCCCGAGCCCGATAAGGATTGGGGTAATTTATAACAAAGTTTTCATATTGTTGATTCCGAGGTGTAGTGCTTCTTCCCCTATGCAACCTATTGGAAGTTGATGGGGTTGCAGGAAGGGTTATTCTGATTATTGCATGAATGTGGGTTTGAAATCTTTTGAAATTGATTTTGCTGAATTTGTGAAAGTTTTTTGGTTCCAGGCCTATGAAGAGAAATTGTGTCAACCGTCATGCAAAGAAAAGGAAACTTATGACACAACAAACTGAAAAAATTTCAGTCACCTAGAAGTTGATTGTTTTCTCAAGTTGAAATTTTTTATAATGAGAGTCAAAAAAAAAAAAAGAAAAAAAAAAAGACTTCTCCCTGGGGACTATGATAAGAATGGGTTTGATGAGGCATGTCTTCTAGAAATATATAATAATGAGGAAGTTCATCTGATGGTGAAGCAGAAATATTTGAAAGATTTATTCCACGAGAGTCTTGGATTTGGTGTTGCAAAAATGATAAGGGAAGCTTAATTTCAATGTTGCTCGGTAATATGACCTCCTCTCACCAAACTTTTTCTTATTACTTCAAGCCCTCTATTCAACACCTTCACCGTCTGTTAAGGTTCAACGAACTGATTGCTGATGTTGATGATCGTTTAATCTCAAATGGATCAAACAAAGAATAAGGGAAAGCAAGTTGCTTTTATAGTAGGTTGTAGATAGAAAAGAGGAACTAACGGTGGATTTATTGATAGGGATGCTAAAGTTTTTACTTGATGATTTCAAGGAACAAAATCGCAAGTGGTCACATGTACATCTTGTATTTGATTTAATGTGAGAAGCTGTTTTGGAAAGTTGGCACCTCAAAACAAGGGATATAGAGAAAAGGAAAATAACAGGAATATTTCGAATGACAGGCTACTCACTTGGTTATTCAAAGCCCACGGGATACAATTTGAAGATGGTAAATTCAATGGATATGTTAAAATACTCTCACAGGCATGTAGATGAATAGATCTAAAGTTTCTTCAAGCTAATGGAGTGAAATTGTCTCATCGATCTCTAAAAGAACAAGGAAACTGATGACACAACGCATTGAAATAAATTCGGCCATGAAAAGTTGATTTTTGAAGCTGAAATTTTAGTTCATGAGAGTGAATCTGGGAATTATGAAGAAAATGAATTAGAAGCCAAGATTGATGCAACAATTGAGGATGTCTAAAGATGAGAAGTATTGGAGGATAATGAAAATCAAACACAATAGACCTCTAAACTGAAAGCATCTCCATTGTTGATATGAAAGTTGAGATTGAACGAAGCATGAAAAATTAGAGACGAAAAAGCCTTTAGTAAGTTGGACAGTTACTGCTTAACATTCTAAATCTTGTTACAATACCAGTCGATGCTGCTACTTCCAACTTGTGTCAGACTACTACAAAAAGGGTAGAACAACCAGTCTATCTGTACTACTCCTTGACTCCTTTTTTAGATGGTTTTAGATGTTTATCATAATATGTGGCTCTTTGTTATGTGTGTCTTGATTTGATTTTTTATGCTGTTCAGTACCATGTGGGCTAATGTATTTTCTTTGGGCAGCTTACCTATATGAGATTGTTTTATGCAAATATGACTGTTAAATGTTTCGCATGATCTTGCAGATACTGCTGGTATTTTCTAAATGCTGTAAAAAGGGAGATATGTATATGATTTTTGATGATTTTTATATGGCTTTATGGGTAATGTGGTTTATGGTTCTAATTCCACTTATGTGATACATTTGTGATATATTATACATATACGTTTGTGTGTTATGCTTTTATGATTAAACTTTCAAGCATGTAATGGCATGATGTGGTTCATATGGTTCAACACTGTTATTATTCTAAACTTGGTAGATCATGGCTTTATGCTGGTTAGATTGAGATGCTTGTTGCTTGTTTAAGTTATGGGTTGAGTGTGCTTTTTGATATCATGCATTAAACGTTTGGGATGCTATATGAACTGCTTGAGACTTCCTTGCTAAACTTTTCCAGGTTGGAAACCTCAAAATACAAAGGAAATTCTGTCAAAATTTTTTAAAATTTTACTTTTATAAGTGACGAGGAGCTTAGATTTATGTACAATGTTTTCATAATCGGACCGATCATTGAACTGAAAAAGTTACTGGTTCAAGATCCAATAGTCAATCGTAATTTTGTCATAATTGAATCGATTAATTTAATAATTATTTATTTTATAGATTAAAATATATCAAAATAATATAATTTATCTTCAAATTAACAACATATATTTATAAAATAAATTAAAAAAACATAATATGATGTAGGATTAATTTATTAACTAACCATAAAAACCTAAAAACATATACATAATTCACAAATAAATATCCATCTTTCATTATTCATAAAAATAAATGATCTAACATCTTTTGTCAACATTAATCTAAATATAAATTATGATAATCACTAATTTAAAATTAAAATTATGTGAAAGTGGTGACATGGCAATGTGATTTTGCTACCACTTTTTTTGGTTCTCATGTTATCCCATCACATCATGTCCCTTATCTCTCTCTCTTTTTCATTTCTCTCAAAATAAATAAACAAATAAATAGAAGTTTAACTAGAAACCCCAAGTTATAGTATTTTGTTCCCATTCACCCATCCTTCTCTCGTTCTTTCCAGCCTGTCTTTCTTTCTGTTTTCTTCCAGCGTCCCCTCTCTCTCTCTCTCTCTCTCTCTTGATTGCGCTTGCGCGGTTGGAACTAGAAGTTCCTTTTTCTTTGTGATCTGTATGAATCTCTCAGATTTGAGTGTAGAAAGCTGGGAATAAGAGGTGAGTTGCATGTGGCACTTTTCTCTGAAAATTGAGTCATGGGTGATGATCGGTGAGGTGAGAGACAGTGAGGTTGTGATTGCCAAAGGTGGAGAAATGGTGAATGGTGAAGTCTAAATCAATTTAGGTTAGAAATGTAGTTTGTTTAACTTAATTTTAGTGTTTATTTTTTTAATATTTTCAATTTAGTTCTAGAATTTTTGTTGAATAACAAAGGCCGGTTCCATTCCTAACTAGTCAGTTTAACGATCTACCAATTAACCAGGTCGATCCAAAACGACTTGATGAAAATACAATGGTTTTTGTTTAAAACCATTTTAGGGGCTTTAACATGACCATTCTGGAGCCAAGTCAAGGTTTGATCGGTTCGACCGTCCGATCCAATCCAAAAAACCATGGTTATATATTTCTGTGCCTCACACCTATTTGGAAGGAAGGGGGCTTGGAGGTAGGTTGGGCATTAGGCAAGTTATGTTGCTATTTAAATTGATTTATCTTTAACTTGGCCCATATATTGAGGGGAAGCTATGCTTACTTGAATTATATACTTTTATCCTCCAGCTTGATGCATTCAGGTGTTTAATTTTCCTACGATTTGTCATCATAAAAAAGGGGGACATTGAAAGCCCTAATATGCTTTTAAGTAACTTTATTTTAATAGGTATAAACTATGGTCTAAATTTAGCATCTAAAAAAAAAATCTTTTATACCACTATCATATAAAATAAATTGATACGAAGCCAATTATCTTATATATTCTACCTAGATAAGGTGGCTCAATAGCAGCGGTATATACTCAAATTATATACGACGACTAATGATCCACCTTAATTGGTGCATTTATATATGTATATACTTTATTCAAAATAAATTTAAAATGTTACTTAGGTCATCGTATATAATAAAGACATATATACGGCGGCTTAATGGCCATTGCAATAGATGTTAGTAGTTTAAAAGAAAAAATAGAATTAGAATTTATTCAAAATAATGTTTGAGATTGCAATAGTTCTAGTTGAAAAAAAAATAAAGATTATAATAATATTTTTTAAACATAATATTATCTTAACTATAAATTAGAGTTGCAATAAAATTTTAACTATACTAATATCATTGTATTACAATAGTTCTAGTTGAAAAGAAATGACTATGTATGACTAAAAATTATTCAAAACAGAATAAATGCTTCAAAGCATTTCTGCTTGATCACAAGAAGTACATTATATTTTCTCCTTTGCACAATTTGTTCTCCTCCATCTATCTCTATGGTTTAAGAAACAAAAACACAAACAAGAATATAATGCTTTGTTCTTGTTTACGAAGTATATAATGAGCACATGACTTAATTTAGTGATATATTTTAATCAGTGTTTTCACAATCGGACTGGACTGGCCTATCCGACTGCTAATCAGATAGGCCTCCAGTTTGATTAGACTTGAAAACTCTTGTGGCTCAAAACTGGGCTTGATGTAATTTGGCGACCGCAAACTGGGCAGTTAAACCAGCCCAGGTTGAAAAATTCTTCAATAAAATCATAAAATGGAACAAAAGAGGTTCCAACCCTAGATGTCCACTATAGAACTAAAACACACCTACCACTTCACCAACATCAATAATGCTATTAATTAACATTACATTCAAGGAATTAATTATTTGGGCTTGGATTATGAAATACTTCCCTATGATTTCTCTCTTGTCTGAAGCCTTATGTAGGAACTTATGACTGAACCCCCGCCAGAGGTGGTGGTTCAACCATAACCACCGGAAAATCCATGGGGGAGAAAATTTTTTGCTTTACTTTTTTCCAGTCCTCCCATGATCAGATCTCAGCCAAAGTGAAATCCCCTCAATCACACAAAGGAGGGCCTGGCTTCTTCTTCTTTGTAGAAGAAGTTGAAATTCTTCTTTACCTTTCAAACACACATTGGTTGGAAAGTTTTTGTATGGAAAACCTACTTTGGATATCATTCGCAAGGAGATCAAAACAATTAGCCTCAAGGGAGACTGTCAGGTTGGTCTTCTTGACTCGAGGCATGTTTTGATCCGCACATCCCTGGAAGAAGATTTTTGTAAGCTGTGGATTAAAGGAGTTTGGTCCATCAATGGCATGCCTATACGAATCTTTCATGTCCATGAAGAACCCTCTATGGTGCCACTCTGGATTTCCTTCCCAGATTTATCGATCCATCTCTTCAAGAAGGAGATTCTTTACTTGTTTGCTTCTCTCTTTGGTAAGCCATTAAAAATAGATTTATTGACCGCTAATATATCTTGTCTAAGAATTGCTAGGGTTTGTGTAGAATTGGATCTTCTCAAGCATCATCCTAAACGATTTTAGATTAATCAAGACAAGTCTGGCAAAAAGTATACTTTGAGAATCTCCCTCATTATTATGAATATTGTAGTAAAATTGGGCATGAAATATCTGCATGTTGCTTGAAGAATCCTAATCCCAACAATGTAGCTTCAAAAAAATTCCCTGAACCTAAAACAAAGAGCGATCCTCCCTAGCCGTACCAAAAAGATGAAATTTCAAAAAACCTTAGTGTTGAATCTCTCTCGGTTTGGAAGGTTATGGATTTGGTTAAAAGGAAATAGGTGGTGGATGGCAGTAAAATTTATGAGAGTTTGGCAACTTCTAAACATCATGCAAAATCATCAAAATATCAATCAGGTCTTTTTGAGGCAGATCATAAGGACACCTAGAAGTAGACGCATGATACTTCAGATCATCAGATGCAAAATGATGTTCTGGGTGATATTTTTCATATGGAAATTGTGGATGATCCTAACACAACAAGTGATTATATTGATGATGTACAACAAAAGCTTCGGAATCAAAATTCATCTCAGGCTCTTTTGGAAGTTTCTAAAGTTCCAAATTGCAACAAGAACAAGTACTACAGAATGATTCAGGGTATAATAGGGAGAAAGCCATCAAATTGGAGGACGTCATTCCATTGCCAGCAAGAAGAAACAAGTTCCTCCCTCTAATATGATGACAAGGACCAAGTCCCAGCAAATTGTCCCTCTTAGTCAGTCATTATGAATTTTCTGGTATGGAATATTAGAGGCATTGGAAATAGAAATCAGTGGCTACTCTTAAATCTCACATCAATAAATATCAACCAAAACTTGTTGCAATTTTGGAGCCTTTGGCGAGCAATAATTGTATTGCAGAATTCGCATTTATGTTGATTTTGCAAAGCTTCCATGCTAATGATGCAAGAAAAATATTGATTTCTGGCCAGACTCCTCAGCAATTCAAATTCACTCAGCTTCTTATCAGGTTGTTCATTGCTCTCTCTCATGTAATTTGGAATCAGATATATTTCTCTCTTATGTATATGCATCGTGTGATTACATTGCTAGAAGACATTTGTGGACTGAGATGAAAAATTTTTCTCAATCAATTCATTCTCCTTGGATTATTGGGTTTGATTTCAATGAGGGTTAGTTCTCTTGATGATTGCATAGGTTCTCCTCCAACTTTGAGACCTATGAGGGAGTTTAATGAAATAATTGAGGACATTGGACTAATTGATCTTCCTTCTTATGGGAATAAATTTTCCTGGCATAGAGTGGCTGACTCTCCTAAGTGGCTTCAATTTGATAGAGCACTAATTTTTGAGGATTGGTTGAATGTTTTTCAAAAAATAACGATGGAATATCTTGCTCGTTTTCCATCTGATCATTGCTGCATGCTAATTAGCTCTTCATTAATTGATCAAAGAGTGCCTCAGATGTTTAAATATCAGGAAATGTGGAAGAGACATCCTAATTTTAGGCAAGTGGTGAAAATTCATGGCATCATCATGTTCAAGGAGATGGTATTTTTGTTCTTACAACTAAATTGAGGTGGTTGAAATCTACTCTACGTACTTGAAATCATGAAGGTTTTGGGAATGTTCATAATTCAATCAAAGTTGCTGAACAAGAGCTGGAGAAAGCTGAGCAGCTATATCAAACCTCGTAGCTCCCAGAAAATGGACCAAAATTTCATAAGGCTAGTTCCAATTTGGCTGTTCATAAGCTCAATGAGATGATTTTTTGGATACAGAAAGGTCAAAAAAAATGGTATACGGGCAGGGAAGAAAATTCAGCTTATTTTTATAAATCTTGTCAAATTAAGAAGGCAAAGATGGGCATCTACAAGATTAAAAATATCCAAGTAGATTGGTTATATGAGCAGCGAGATATTTCATATGAAGCAGTGCTTACTTTTCATCTCTATTATCTGCTGAGTATGGTTGTTCTCAAGATCCTCAACCATTTACAACTCATACTCCTTGCTTGATATATGATGAGACAAATAGAAAACTTGCTCAACTTCCATCGGAAGAGGAGGTTAAAATGGCAGTATTCTCATTGGATAGTTCAAGTGCTCCGGGAGTAGATAGATTTGGTGGCTCCTTTTATCAAGAATTTTATGAAATTATAAAAAGGGATGTTGTACAAGCTCTACAGGATTTCTGGGCTGAAATTCGCATGTCTCAGTACATGATAGCAACTCTTATTTTTCTCATTCCAAAGAAGGATTCCCCCTCTTCTTTTGCCAATTTTCGTCCTTTAAGTCTCTGCAATTTCGCATCTAAAATCATTGGGAAGGTACTTTCCACTCGACTTTCTTACCTACTTCCTAATCTTATTTGTGAGAACCAAGGAGGATTTGTGAAAGGAACATTGCTGATAACATTCTCTTAGCTTCTGAATTGATTCATTCTTTAAATAAGAAGTGTAGAGGAGGAAATATCATTCTTGAACTAGACTTGCTAAAGGCTCTTGATCAGATTTCTGAAGATTTTATATTGCTTGTCCTTCAGAAATTTGGCTTCAGTATGCACTTCATTAATTTGATTAAAAACTTCTTGTGTTTTAACAAGTTCTCAGTTATGATCAATGGAGTATTATGTGGCTTTTTTGCATCCAGTCGATGGTTCGTCAAGGAGATCCTTTGTCTCCCACTTTATTCATTCTTGTAGCTGAAGTTTTATCTAGGGGATTGAATGCTTCAATGGATGCTAATCTGGAAGGTGGTTACAATACGGATAGAATTTGTTCTCCCATATCCCATCTAAGCTTTGCAGATGATATGATTGTGTTTACCTCAGGAATGAAAAAGGGATTGAAAGAACTAATGGACTTTTTTCTCTTTTATCAAGATTGTTCTGGACAAAGGATCAACTTTCATAAAAGTGAATTGTATGTTGGTAAAAGGATGAACCTGCAAAGGAGAAGAATGCTATCTGATATCACTAAATGAAAGATCAAAGAGGGACCTATGACATACTCAGGATGTCCTATTTTTGCATTAAAGGGAAAAATTGTGTTTTACTCCACATTGATTGAGAAAATCAGACGTAGGATTGCAAGTTGGCAAGGGAAGTTCTTATCCATTGGTGGTCGAGTTATTCTTATCAAGCATGTTTTAGGGGCCATGGCAACATATATATTAGCTGTTTCTGATCCCCCTAAACAGGTCATAAAAGAATTGAATAAACTCTTTTCTGATTTCTTTGGGACTCAAGTGAAATGGGACAAGCTAGACATTAGTGTAAATGGGATAAAATTTGCACTCCAATTCCATATGGAGGTCTTGGCATTCACTCTTTGTCATCTTATATTTGTGCTTACACTATGACACTAAGGTGGCGATTTAGAACTGGGAATTCCTTGTGGTCTAAATATATAAGGCAAAAATACAATTTCAAGCATTGTTATGTTTTACATCCAAGGGGCTAGAGGGTTTGGAGGCGTCTTGCAGACATTTCTATTCAAATTGAGGATCATATAGTTACTTTGTTTAATAATGGAGAGAATTCATTTTGGTTTGATAATTGGCTACTTGATATGGCTATTGGATTATCTAATATTCAGCCTACAGTAACAAATTTGGAGACTGTTATGGATTATAGAATTTTAGATTTCATTTTGGGAGATGCTTGGGATGAAAATAAGTTGTGCAGCTTTCTGGAAGATCATTTGGTTGACAGAATTCTGCAATTCCCTATCACTCACTCCAATGATAAAGATCAATTAATTTGGTCTTTGAATACAAGCGGACTTTTTTCAATTAGCTCTTGCTTGAAGGAGTTGGAACCTAGGCCTTATGTTACACAAGTTGTGACTCGTTTCTTGGAGACAAATCTGCCATTGAGCTGGAGAATTTTCTTATGGAAGCTTGTTCATGGTTTTTTACCTCTAGGTGATATAAGGAAAAGAATAGGGTTTAGTCTTGCTTCTAAATGTCACTGTGGTAGAGATATTGAAAGATCGCAACATCTATCCTTTGATTGCTCCATTGCTAGAGGGGTTTGGCTACATTACATGCAAATGTTGGGAATACATGGACAATTTTCAAATCTTCAAGGGATGTTTTACGTTTGGAATTCTTGTAAAGGAATGGGAGTTTGGTTATTTTAAACCAACCTTAATATGTCGAGCTATATGGATTCAAAGATGCTCCTTTTACTATGGAGGCGATAGTAGCTCCATTTGGAAAGCCATTGCTATTATTAATTCTCAGATTTATATGCTCCGTCGTAGTAGAAAATGACCTTCCATGGACTTGGTTAATGGCTTTCAAGCAAAACATCAGCCTTCAAAGATTATTCTTGTACAATGGTGGAATTCAAAAGCAAGGAATAGAATTGTTTTGAATGTTGATGGGACATCTATGAAAGATGGAAGCACCGCTGTTGGAGGCATCTTATGGTACAGCTAATGGGGAGTTTTTGTTTGCCTATGCTAATCATTTGGTTAAGGTTTCAAACAATGAAGCTGAAATTAGTGCGACTTCAGGGCTTGAAGATATGTATTCAAAGAGGATGGCTGAATGTTTTGATACAAATGGATTCTAAGTTAATAGTTGATTCTATAAACAAATTGTCTTCTTATCCACGGCATCTCCATTTCTACTATGTTTCTATTCGAAGAGTTTTAGATCAAGGAGATTTTCAATTAACTCATATTTATCGTGAAACTAATCAAATAGCTGATGGTTTGGCTAATGCTTCCTATCATTCATGTGAAGATCATATATTCCAAGATTTTAATTATCTTCCCAGATTGCTCAAAACAATGATCCATAATACCCGATCATCCAAAACAAATTTGGAAATTCGACTTGTACAAGTTCCAATTATGTGCTTCTACAAGAAATCCAAATAATTCCATGTAGAAGAATGTTCTATCATGCTCTCGCCATGAAGTTCAATGATCAAAAGTCATCTATGGAATTGGTGTATGCACTTCAAATGCATGCCCACAAGCATTTTTATGTTCACAATGGTTCACATAATACTCCTTAACAAATTTGAAATCCATGAAATCGGTAACAAGACTTAAGGTACTACAATCAATGCATGCTTTCTTTAAACAAGGAATCATTATGTTCAAGGCATTTAACGATAGCTTCTTGCTTATCAAGTTCATAATCATTTCTACCTTCATACCTTACCAAAGACAACATTAGGCAATAATTCAAAACCCACAACTCAAAGATATCAAAACTAACATTTTAATCTCTAAGGAACCAAAACTGAAGATAACAGAATAACAATAAACCATTTCAATCTATAATGAACTAAAATTGAAGATAACTGAACAATAATAAGTCATTTCAATCTATAATGAACTAAAACTAAAGAGAAAAGAACAATACTGAAGATAACAGAACTATAATAAGCCATTTCAATCTATAATGAACTAAAGAGAAAAGAACAATAATGTTCAATTTCGAAACTGGAGAATTGCAAATAAACAGATTTGAGATGTACAGTACTATATAAATACAAACCTCGGAAGGGCATTCACTTCATGTAAACCAATAATCTTGAAGTCAAATACTATATAATAAATACAACTCTTTTAATTTCAAGGGAAACGAACAATCCATTTTTTTTTCTCTCTCCTTTTTTTTTTATTTTTTTAATTTTAAAAGCTTGCTTGAGAAAGCATTAAGGTCATCCATGTAGCAACAATATGCATTAAGATTCAAACGTCAATTATGAAAGTTACAAGGTCAACATGAGTACCAGAAAATCAATTTATTTTAATTAATATACCTGAAAATATTAATGGTATTAATTTTTTTTTAATATTAAAATATACAATCATGCTTTAGATTAAGCATATACAATAAAATTGAGAGTATATATTTTGTGCTTTAGGCCCCTTTTTTTTCCTTATATAAATATTCGGATAAACATGATTGATAACATATATTTTATAGTCCATTGTGTCACAAAAATTAATAACTTTTGCGCTATCAAATTTTACAACTTTTGACTTATATTAAAAAATTTTAAAGTAACAACGCTACATACTAATATTCAAATACAGTGCACAAAAGTTAGAAGTTGTAAACTATTTCTACTTTCGCACTATACATTTGAACTTTATTATATGTAATATTTTCTTCATCTTTTAGAGTAAGGTTGTTATGTCCCCTCTAATATACCATTTATTTATGAAATAAACTGGTAGGAGTCTACCAAACCCCCTATTATCAAAGACGGCATTGATAAAAAAAAAACACTACATTTAATTATTAATATATACGAAAAGTCTAATTACTATTTTTTAAAAAATAATAATTTGCTTATTTCAAATCTTATAATCAACATTTAATTAAAATTTTGATTATAATATAATTTTGAAGAATTATTGTATCATATTAAATATATCTCATGTAACAAATTAAGAGAAACTTATAATTAAATTAAGTATTAATTTTTTTAGATTATTTCCAAAAAAATTATATATAGAAACGAATATTTTTCATGCAAATTTTAAATTAATTTTTTATTTATATAAATTTTTTTACACTATATTTTTTAGAAATTCAAAATAAATAGAAAAAATCAAAAAACCCGATCGGACCCCGTACGACCAATTTGACATTTACCTCTCTATCAATCCAGTTTGATATCTAGTCCTATTTTAAAAACATTGATTTTAATATAATAAATATCTTAATCAAAAAGCAATATACTCACCGGAAATATAGGAGAAAAGATACATGACTTCATAAATTAAGAGATTTGGAAACTAAGAAAAGATCATAAAAGCCAAAACATGCATTGAATAGCCTTGCCCCACAGTATTCGCAATCTACGGCTAGTGTAACCAAGTGTCAAATTTTGTACTCATTGCAAATGTAAACTGACATCTATGATAACAAGGATCACAAGAAAACTTTGGCTTGATGACCAATCCTCTGAAAGAAAAAAAAAAGTCTATGTGCATTCTTTAGGAAGGAAAAGACAAAGGAAGTGCAAACTGATTTATCTTCTTCTCAACTGTGCATTATAATATTTCACCCCCACCCAAGTAATGCACGCCCAACATTTATTTCACCTTTTTTCCTCTTCAAAATAACTTTTTTTAAGAATTATAATATTTTGTAAACGTAATATTATCTTAATTATAAATGTGAGTAACAAAAATATTTTAAATATACTCATATTATTATATTACAAGAGTTTTAGTTTATGTAAAAAAGATAATTGATTTAAAAATAATATAACACACTCTATTCGAAATTGAATTTCCTTATTTTACCATCTAGCTCATTTTTCAAAAGCAATTAAAATTTTCTAAAAGAAAAATTAGTACTAAAGTATTAGAAAAAAGGTTTTTAAACTCGAGAGTTTATGTAAACTCAAGAGAGATTGAGTACACTCGAATTGTAAACTTGACTCGTAGAATCATAAAGTTTATTTTCGTGTTAAATATATATTAAATAATTTTTATATAATCATAATAAAATAAATATCTCAATAAATATAAGAAACAAAGTCTAAAATCAAAATTAATTAATTCCAAATAAAATGATAACAAACTAGCAAGTTTTAGATTATTAAATTTAATCCCACATTATTTAAAACATCAACAGTCAACCAATGTAGTAGAAACATAAAAAATTAAATTACTTTCAGATGTCACCTGTAATAATACCATTTTCATTTTTGGGATTGGAGGCCATAAAGCCCATAATAGATTCTTTTTAAAACTTTGATTTTGATGATTATCTAAATGATCCAAGCTTTTATTTGTTTGATTGGAGGTCATAACAGATTCATTTCTTTCTTCTTTTTTCTTTATTCTGACTTGTATTTCATTGACCAAAAAGTAAATACCTTCGATGTCTTTTTCCTTTGTAGTGTAAAAAAAAATTAATAATAATAAATAAAAGTAGAAAACTAAAATGTGAATACTAACCTCAGTGAATTTATTTCTACTGATTTAGCCCATAATATCGATCTGAACAGATTTTACACATTCATATGACGTAAACTCGTAAGATGACTCACGATTTTAACGACAATAATTAAAAATAACATATGTCAATTATTTCTTTTTTAAAAATAAAAAAACAAACTTTTTGTTAAAAACAGGAATTTCTCTTAATGAACTAACTTTTTAAGATTCAAGTTAACGCATTAAACTAAGGCAAAGATCAATATTCTTGTTTCTGGCTTTTTGTTAAGAAAAGTTAAAGTGACTAAGCTCTACAATCTTGGACAAATTTTGAGTACCTATCATATCAAGTATGATAAGCCAGATAGATACACTACTACTTAAAGCTGCTATACAGGATTTAAGATTCAAATTCATGTTAAAAGAGACAATAAATACCTTGTATAACTTCAGCCTACCACCTAAAAACATCTAAAGGACTTGCTTTAAGAAATTTTAAAAGCCCATACAAATCATCAACCCCATGCTAGGTATCTGCATTACAAACACCAACCATGCAAACAATCTAATTGCTATAACTTAGAAGTCTGTAAAATTCAAAACAAGTAAGTTGCATAAAACAACAAATATGAAGAAATAATGAACCTAGGAGTCTACAACTATAGAATGCACGAAGCCAAAGTTACACTCCAATTTATACCAGTGATACTAATTCTAAAAGAGTCACCAATTGGTATTGATGATGCTGGAATTTGGTGGAAGAGTGATTCAGTCTTTTGGGCTGTGGGCAGAGTCTGCAAGAAAAGAAAGTTATGATGAAATTGGGGTGATCCCAATTTCACTCCGATGCTAAAGTCAGCAAATGCTTGAAGCTAAATTGGGAAAGTAGATGAAAAGCGGATAAACGCATTACCTTATTTAGAGGGGTGTAGCTATATATATAGAGTACCATGACTAATCCCTTAGTGGAGCACTAAGGAGTATAATTTGTCTAACTTGTAGATGTGAGATTCAATGAATTGTAATGACTCTTGTATAAGTCTCACAGAAGCCATATTTAGTGGCCATTTACTTGCAATTAAGCAAGTTACTTAATGTAAATTTGTGTATTTTTGTAAAGTTCAAAGAATGAGGAACAATTTCATATGTAATATGTATAAAAAAGATAGCATAATTTTATCTAATTGAGTGTGAATACACCACAGTGTATCATATGCCCTTTCTTTTTCTTTTTTTTTTATAAAAGGTTACTTGTTATATGACTTGCCATTTTTTTTTTTTTTTGGACAATAAAGAAGAATAGGCCAACATATGTGAAAATGGTAGGTATGCATTATTGTTAAGAATTGCCAGAGAATGTCCAATTTTATGTCATAAAGATGTTGCCAATTTTGTTTGGCAAAGGATCGGACATTTGTGTTTAATTTGGATGAATGACTGTTTTGACCGAATTGTAACAATATGCCTGAGATGTGTGTAAGTAAAAAAGGATCAGCTATTTAGAATGAGGATGGACATCATAATAATTATAGCCTAAAGCTGGACACACTTATTCTCTCTCCTAATAAATGTGTCTCATCAATTGCCAGTTATTTGCCAATTATTGAGATGTGTGCATATCCAACGGTTGGATTTAAATTGCATGTTATGGAGGTTATGTTTCTCGAAACAAAAAGGATGCTGAAAACCCTTTACCATTTGTGATATTTTGTTTTGAAGAAGTTATTCGACAACAGCGAGAAACCAAATTTCACAGCATTAGACTAGGGAAGAGCATAATAGTGTCTTATTTGTTACCAAATCTGTGTTTGGTAATATTGTGGTGTGTGGAGATGAAGAATTTTTGACATTTCTGGGGTATTAACTGTTAATTTTTCTTTTATTTTGCAGTGTTGTTCGTGTTCTTGAAGAATTTATATCAATGGCTGTTGACGAAGGTATTTTGATCTTTCTTTGCCTTTTTGTTTTTCAGAATTCCATTTGTAAAGATGTCTGAGAGTGAAACGGTGTCTGAGGATCTGGAATTGAGAGTGAAAATATATTAAACAGAGAGAATAGGGAAGGTGAGGAATCGGTGAGTGATGAAGGGGAGGAAGAGGTTATTAGAATCGGTGATATTCCAGAGGGTGGAAGGCCGATTAGTACAAGGTATCAGTATGGAGAACTGATTATTGATTTTCCTTATGTAAATAAGGAATTAAGTAGGATCGGTGTTGACTATCATCCGTCGTTAAATTTAATTGCTGAGGAGCATAAGGATATGACCGATCCAACATTTGACGAAGGAGAGAATGCAGGGTGCCTTAGTACCAAAGTACTGAGTGTGAGTTTAGTAATGCCATGGGGATAAGGGAGGCATTTGACTTGCCGAATGACTACGAGCTTAGGATCGGTGGAGTAAATACTAGTATTAGGTTGCCACCGCAAGGGTTCAAAAAGACATATTTAGCACATTTTAAGGAGGGATTGCGGGTGCCTATTCATTTGCTCTTTGTAGATATAATGACGTACTTTCAGATTCAATTAGGACAATTGAATCCTAATCTCATTAGAGCCACGGTGGCATTTATTTTGATGTGTCGAGCATGTGGAGTATGGATCAGTTTGGAGTTGTGGAGACGATGCTTCATGCTTTGTCAGAAATATAAATGGGAAGAAGGTCGAGGTTTTTTCTATGCCCAGAAGATGTCATCGGGCACAGCTATTCTTCAAGAGCTAACGTCGATTCACAACTGGAAGCAAGACTATATTTATCTAAAACATTCCAGTTTGTCGAAAATTGACTTCGAATGGAACGAAGCTAAATCTATGCATAATAAAAATCCCATCTTAGAAGGGGCAGATTCTAGTGGGTATCTAATGTTGGAAAATTTTTTTTTTTTACTGGTGTTATGAAAACTGGTCAGACAAGTTATTGAAAGTAGGAGGTGTGATGAATCTGCAAGAGTTGAATATAATCGAATTGAGTATGTGATAACTTTTATTACTCTATTTTGCCGATAGTAATAAAAGTATGATAAAGGTATTATAATAACAGATACTCTGTTTAATTTTTGTAGGACAAGAACCGGGAAAGAATTTGCTTGCTAAGGTAGGAGCAAAGAAAAGAGCATCTGGTACGGTGCCTAATTATCAAATTGATCATGACATTCCGGTGGATAAAAGTTGCAGCTTTGTAACAGGTAACAATAATGTGTTTTACATTAATAGCATGTTTGCAGAGAAGAAAATAAAGACTACTGTAGCTCCAGGAGCTGAAATGGACAAAGGGAAAGGAAAAGCCGATGGTAGTAAAGCAGCTCCAGAAGTTAGAAGAGAGAGGCAAAACGAAGGGGAAAAGTTGATGCAGAGTTCAATGGATGCCAAAGAGGCACGATTGAGCAGGGAAGCTGCTAATGTTGTGATGGCAGAATGTGCACCATCGGCTTCAAGACAAAAAAGGAAGCAGATGATGGTGGAAGAGACTATGCAGAAGAAAGCTAGGGGGGTGATCAGAGAACCTCGAGAGCTTTCTGGGGAAGATAAAGAAAATCCTCTGCATATACCAGGATGGTCGATCAGGTATACTTCTGAAAACAACCTAATGGACTATAAAATTCCACAAAGCAGGAAGTAACCATTCATTTCCTGCAAGAAATATGAATGTTACATAGAAATCAAAAACATGAACAAGCAAGGTCTTTAAAGCCTAGGAAAAAGTAGCCCCCACCACCCTCAACTAAACTATCATCCCAGAACCTCACAAAGGAAAGCATATTTCATCAGGAAATCATCAATAAATCTATATTACTTTTCAGAAAAATTCAGCTATTGTTCTAACCTCAGAAAAATTCAGCTATTCAGAAAAATAACAATATTAATATAAGAAAAAAAAGAAAAGACAAAGAAAAAAAAAATAAAAAGGACAAGGAAAAACAACAAGAAGAAGAATTTTAAAAGATTGTTTCTTGTTGGATTTGTTCAGGAAGTCTTTCTTTTTGTTCTTCGGGAAATGAAGAAAGATGCAAAATAATGGTATTAATAGTAGGAAAAAAAAACATATGGAGAGGGAAAAACAGGAAGAAGAAGAAAAATTTAGGTGAAAGAGTTGCATTCCACAAAAAAAGCTGAAAGAACAATGAGAAGAAGAAAAATTTCGTCTTCAATTTATTCAGGAAATGTTTCTTCTTTCCTTCGGGAAAAGGAACAAAGAAGCAAAATAAGAAAATTAATATAAAAAGAAAAAGATAAGAGGAAGAAAAAAAATAAAGGGATAAGGAAAAACAAGAAGAAGAAGAATTTCAGGATAAGGAAAAACTTAAAAGGTTGTTTTTTTTTAATTTGTTCAGGAAAATTTTTTCCTTCTTCTTCGGAAAAGGAAGAAAGAAGCCAAAAAAAAGAGGAAGAGAAATTTCATTAAAAAAAGGATTGCATTCCACAAAAAAAAAAAAAACAGAAGGAAGAAGGAGAGGAAAGATTTCCTCTTGAATTTCTTCGGGAAATGGTTTCATCTGTTTCTTTCTTTCATAATACTATTATTACTTAATTTCTGTATAACATTCCCTTTTCAGCTTTTCTCCCTACCTATCTATTATATTAGTAAATTTTGTTTTTGAGAGGTCTTCTTTCATGTTTGCCCTTTTCCTCTGTGCAGATTATAAAGTTTTAGTAGTGAGATGGATAAAAATGCAAATAGCAATTAGCGTTATGCAAAAGTGGCTCCTGACAAAATAGTTGAGCTCCTTCGCCATCGGAGGGAGACTATGCTCAAAGGAAAAAAAATTTACAGCTCCCTCTTCGTCATCTGTTGGCCAGTTAAAATCAGCCCATATTTCAGGTCAACCAATTTCAAAACATGTTGATGCTTTGGAAACAACAAACGAATTGGCTTCTTGCTCTCATCATGAATTTGTTGTTGAATAATTACCTTTGACTTCTCGTTAAAGTACTAATCCAGCCTCTTGTTTGCTAAAGAAAGCACAAGGAATGGATAGGGATGTAAAAAACAACTATATCCTTGGGTAGTTGAGTCCTCGTCTGCTTATTCGCTAGCCTCTCTTGCTTTGCGTTGGAGGGGTGCAATGGGACTGAATCTGCTATAAGGGAAATGTGAGGCCAATCTCTGTCTTGATTTGATCCCAATAAGTTAGAATGAATACCTATGGCTGGATCCTTTTAGATCTATGGGCCGGCTGGCCCCTACCATTAATATGAGCATAGGGAATCTCTCACTGCGTATGGCTCACACAAAGACTCCTAAATTCATCCCGAGTCTTTTCTTCACTGGGAAACAGGGGAAAATAGAAGAAAGGAGTCTTTCTATAATATTAAAATAAGGAGCGTTTGGACCTACCATATGAAACCTACCTCAGACCATGTCTTGGAGGCCTTTGGCTTCTAATTTTCATATATTTCGGAAAAGTCCAGCCAAAGCATTGATCCTTCTCGAAACTCCAGATTGTTGATTCTGTAGAGCTATTAGCTTCCATTTAAAGCCTATAACTTTTGCCGTACAGGGGTAGATGTATCGCTCTCTTCTCCAGCATGCATTATTCTCTTAAGAGGTATTTTATTGAGCCTGACTAGGAAAGTGAACATTTCGAAAGAAACATCAGAGCTTATAACAACAACTTCGTTTTTCCTTCTCTTGGTGCAAAATATGATCATGAATTGACAAAGAATAGTAGGGGTGTCCATACTTTTCTTGTGCATTGCCAAGTTTATCATTTGCTAGACGGTTTGCTAAACGCAAATGATAAACCGATTGGAATTCAGTTATACTTTTTTGAGACTAAAGAAGAACTTGCACGAAGAGTTGGCTCTTCAACAAAGTTATGTGAGAGTACTGTGAAGCATCTCATGTCCATCCTTTCTGATAATCCTTATAGCAAATTCTTCAAAGATCTAAGCGATGTTCCAAACTTAGAATCGATTAACATTGTGCTTAATTGCTATCTCGATTTAGACCAAGGAGTGTATAACTTATCTTCCTTGTCTCAGGCAACTACTAATTTACTGAATCTGAGAATGATGAGGCTGAAAAAAGTCTCTACATCCAAGTCTGAAGCCATTCTAACAGTAGCCATAAGATTCATCATTTTTATGCATGCTATGATAATTTACAGTATCCTCCTTTGTTCCCTCGGGGAGAACCTGGATGGCTTGTTAATGTTCATAGAATGGAGAATCATAACAAAAGAAAGCGAGTTGATATGTGTGAAGATGAACCTGTCATTGATCTAACCATGGCAAATACTTCCGCTGAAGTTATATTGCAAGAACAAAGAGGTAAGTCTACTCGTTGTGGCTTCTTTTCACATTCCACACTTTTTCTTTCTTTAGAATTATTCTTCATTTTTTATTACTTCTTCTTGGCTCTTCTGAAATCACTATTTCGACAACTGTTGAACACGAGAAGAAACATAAAAGCAATGTCACAGCCAGGGAGTATTACTGTTATAAACTACAAATGAGAAGACAAGATGATATGTTGCTACACAATCTTAGATTATTGCAGCAATATTCAGTTGATATGTACATAAAAGTCAAGACATCTAGACTAGACTTCCATAGAAGGAAACAAAATGACATTCGAAGTGAAATGTTACAAGGAATATTGGATAGTGTTTCTACTAGCCAAATAGAAGGAGATACGATTGGTCGCCAAGTCATACTCATACAGGTCTACGTCTTGGTCTATTACAGTCTAACTCATACATTGAGGATACTCTTGAAGAAGCTGCTGCTTTCCAAATGCCTTCATCTCTAAAATTATTATTTGCTCTCCCACTTGTTTATTATTTTACTGATGATCCCAAGATGCTCTTCCACAAATTCGAAGCTCATCTTTCTAGTGATTACTGTCATTTTCAGCCTACCAACAGAAATGGAGCTGAAGAAATTATGCATAGGGTGTTATTGGATATTAAAAGTCTCTTGAGGATATGAGAAAAGTTTTACCGACTTTCATTTAGTTTCTTATAATTTTTTTCTTCAGCATCATGAGAAAATCGCAAAGGAAATTGAACCTGAGAGAAATATTGGGGTATCAGCTGAGGACTTCCTGATACATAACTGATGTGATTCATGCAAGTAAACATTCTTCATCAACATAAAACCACATCATTTGAAAAACTTATCCAAGACTTCATCAAAGATTATGGTTAGTTCATTGACCTATGTTGTCATGCTATATCAATCAATGACTTGTGTTTGGTAGACAATTCACACCCTAACCAAAGTGTAGAAAAACCCTAAGAAGTTCTACAAGAACCCT
>JAWZTD010016580.1:0-21109 GCA_035221335.1 Echites panduratus | reverse complement strand
TGGCCCTTCAGCTCTATAAGGCATCCGACAACTCTTGGTCTGAGAGCTAGCAATGCTGATTTTCAGAGATTGAACCCAGTGGAGTTAACCTTTGTGAAGCTAGTTAACCAGGCTTTGTGCGGGGAAGTAGAAGAGGCGGAGAAGCACCTTTATCGTTTTCATGCAGACGGGTTCATCAAAAGGATCTCTCCACTTGCGGCATTGTGTCCGCTGTGGGGGCAATTTCAAAAGCAGCCTTAGAATCTCCCCCAATGCGTACCTGGGTGTGGGTGGTCCACCAAGATGGGTTTTTTGGTTTCATGTGCCCTTGCCACGTTAATGTCAAATGTGGGTCTGGTCCAGATGGTAGGAAGAAGGAAATATGTATATGTATATTTTTTCTCCTTTTAACTGATCTTGTATTTATTCGTTTATTTTGGTAATTATGGTGCCCGCGAAGAGGATGATGGAATTAATTCAAGCAAACCGGGAGCGAGTTCTGGCTCAACGGGGACTTGCTCAAAATACCATTCCAATAGAGGTATCTACCCTGCTGCCCGCGATAGAGGTATCTACTACACATGTGGATCTCTCCAGCGAGGAGACCCAAGCTGCTCAAAGGAAGAGGAAAGGAAATGAGGTTTCCTTGCCTAGGCCGAAGAGGAGGGTAGCTCCTCCTTTGACTCCTCAAGGTTTAGGGATTTCCATTGAGGGAAGTCCACCCCAGGTCCCACCAGATGCCAATGTAGAGATAGGGATAAGTTCACCGACCACGGAGCCCCCTCCAAGAGATCATCCTGACGAAGATGTCAAAGATTCATCTATCATGAATTTAGCTGGAGTTGGTGGTGATCTATCCTTGCGAGATCCCCCAATCCTACGGGATATGTCCCTTCCAGCTATGGTCGCCCTCTCCAAGGGAGGGTTACTCCCCCTTGGGAGTTCAATAATTTTGAGTTCTTAGTTGGTCTGGTGAGGATTAGGGACCTGGAGCATGCCTTATGGGACGTATCCTTTCCTATAAAGTCAGACTTCACAGATGCTAAGGTCGCCAAGTAAATTGGTAAGTGTACGCTAACAAGAGCGAGCAATCTTCATGCTCGCAAGAAATATGAGGATTTTTCTCGCAACAGGGCGATCCATCAACTTGGTGCATGCACACTTATCTGAGGCGAGTTTCTACCTCTGTTTCTTGTCTATTTATTGTTTATCGTTGTCATTCCCTCATGTATGCCTCATTGCTTTTTCAGGTCAGCTACTTGCTTTTGCATGTTGACGAGCTGGGAAGAAAGGTAGATGTTGAAACCGACCAACTCCTCAACTAAGTAGAAGAGTTGGCTGGTGTCAAGGAGGCCAAGGTTATCCTGAAGAGAAAGTACAAAAGGGCGAAGCAGCAGTTGGCCGCCTTGACTTAAGAGAGAGACGACCTCTTGGATCAAGTCTCTACTTCGCAAGCAATATTGGAGGTGGCGGAGAGGTCTGCTCAAGAGGCCAAGGACCAGGCATCAATTTTAAATGGAGAGCTGGCTGAATCTCTTGCTCTTGTTGCTTAGAATTAAGAGGCGAAGTCATTGCTATCTGAACTAGAAGTGTTGCGGGCTCACAACAAGGAACTTGAAGCCCTGAAGGCTAAGTATGAGGAGCCCAAGTATCGAGCAGCTATAGAAGACAAGGCCAAGGCAGACTTTAAAGCTTCGTCTGATTATCAAGATGAACTCTCGTTGGAAGATTATGGATTCTATCAGAGGGGTATGAACTTTATTACCAGGATGATTTATGACAAGGTCCCCTTGGACATTCTTTATCCTTTTTATGAAGGTTATTGCTTAGGGCCCTCTCGACGAAGTGGTCATGGATTCGTACCATTTACTAAGGACGAGATCCAAGATATGGCTGATTTTGACACCGAGGAAGGTCGATCTGCTTGGGTTCCTCCCAATACTATCACTCCTAATTTTTTCAACCTCCAAGCTCAATGGGCCACGAAGTATAATAGGATCCCGCAAGTCGCCACTTCTTCTTCGCCCAACAAGGTCGCCGACCCTGCCTCTGCAAGTACTACAATTGGAAACACCTTGGCCTTTCCTGCCTTCGATTCTTTATCTAATCCACCTTCTGATGGAGATCTTGCCCCAAATTCGGATGTGCCTCTTTAGGAAGTTAGATGTGTAAAGGCTATTCTTGCCTTGTACTTTGTTATATCTACTTTTGAAATTGGACTTTGTCATTCGGCTGAAGATTGTTCTCTTTTTTCTTTTTTTTTTTTTTTTGCTGGCTTGCATCTCGCAATTTTTGTTTTTCCATCTCGCTTGCTTTTCTTCTAATTCTTGAATTGAGTGCTTGCCAATTGCCATCTTATCAAAGGATCCCCAACCTTTTTTTTTTTTTTTTTTGCAACCTAGTTATGGTCCTGTTTACATCGCAATTAATGACTTGCGAGTTCCAATTGTCAAAGCAAGTGCCAACTTTCCTGTCAACATATTCTTCACTCTTAATACATGGGTAATATTGAGGTAATATTTATTTGTAAAACCTTATACAAAATACTTCTTCAAATGATCAGAATGTCAGGGATTGGGTAATTTCTTTCCATCCTACTTTTCCAAGAGGAAAGTTCCTTCTCGAAGTTCTTCTACGAGCTTGTAAGGTCCTTCACAATTTGGGGCGAGCTTCCCTCTCTCTGTTCTTTGCCCCGTAGCCTCAATCTTTCTTATCACCCAGTCGCCAACCAGGAGTTTCTTAATGTTTATCTTTTTGTCGTGATTCTTCTTAGTCTTTTGTTTATACAGCTTCATTCGCATTCAAGCCTTTATCCTTCTTTCTTCCAGCAAGTACAGGTCATTCAATCTTGCTTTTTTATTCACTTGCTCACTGAATTTAGCAATCCTATTTGTCAGAAGTGCTACTTTAGCCAGTGCTACAGCCTCCGATCCGTATACAAGAGAGAAGGGGCTTTCTCCTGTTGATCCTCTAAATGATGTTTGAATGGACCATAGAACGGGATGTAATTCATCTACCCATTTGCCATCCTTTCCTTCTAAACTCTTTTTTAGGGCAGTGATTATTAATTTGTTCTGTACCTCGGCTTGACCATTTCCTTGAGGGTGTGCGACAGATGATTTCCAATGCTTGATCTTCAATCTTTCACATTATCCTGTGAATTTAGAAGAAAGTTGTGTGCCATGATCTATCACAACAGCCCGAGGGACTCCTTACCTGCACAGTACTTGATCGTGAAAGAAATTCAATACATTCTCCTCAGTTAGATGGGCCAAAGCTTTAGCTTCAATTCATTTAGAAAAATAATCAACTGCCACAATAGGGAACATCCTTCCTCTACTTGCCTTTGGGAATGGCCCCATCAAGTCCATCCCCCATATGTCAAATGGCCATGAAGAGATTACGGGGTTTGATAGATTGACGGAATCTTGGAATGCTACCATATTCTTGGCATTTGACACATTTCCTTGTGTATTCCTTCTCGTCTTGTCTCAATGATGACCAGTAGTATCCCAAGTTAATTATTCGTTCCGCCATTGACCTAGTCCCCGGGTGACCGCCACAAATTCCCCCATGAACCTCTTCCAAAAATGGGGTTACCAAGTGTGGTAGGACGCATCTGAGCAATGGCTTTGAGAAGGATCGTCTATATAGTACGCTGTCTAAAACTACTTACCTTGCAGCTCTTCTCTTAAGTGTTAAGGTATCTTCTGGATTTTCAGCAATTTTCCTTCTATTAAAAATTCCTCCATTTCTTGCGTCCAATCCTACGTCCTTTTTGCGGTGTGAGATACTAGGCTCCAATTGTTTTTTATCTCGTTTTGCCCTACTACTCCGTAAGGTGACGTTGTCGCCAATTTGGAGAGGAAGTCCGCTAGCTGATTATCCTCTCGTGGAACCTTAGAAAGCTCAAAACATTCAAATTTCTGACTCTTTCGTCTCACCTTGTCATGGTACTTAGCCAAAATTTCATTATTAGTTTGGAACTCCGAATGGACTTTTCTCACCACTACTTGGGAATCACTCTTTGCTATTACCTTTCTGATTCCCAACTGGGTGGCCCATTTTAGTCTTGCCAGCAAGGCCTCATATTCTATGGTGTTGTTGGTTCCTTCAAAAAAGAACTTGACTCCTTTTTCCAGGTTGATTTCCTCCTCGGGTGACATCAGGATTATCCCTGCCCCTTTTCCGACATGGTTTGTTGCTCCATCGACGAATATGGTCCATAAGTTTGCAGGCACTTCTTTGTGTTCCTTCCCCTCCGGAGGGACTAGGCTCTGGTTCGATGATGTTTCGACTAGAAAGTCTGCTAAAGCTTGTCCCTTAATTGCTTTCTCGGGGACGAAATTTATCTTGTAAGCACTAAGTTCTATTGACCATTTCAACATTCTCACAGATGTGTCTGGTTTGTGAAAGATTTGCCTTAGTGGTGCATTCCTATAGACATTTACGGTATGGCAATCAAAATATGCTCTGAGCTTCTTGGAAGAGATTACTAGGGCTTTGCTTACATAATAGATGGGAGATTGTCTACCCTCTACTTCTCTAAGCAAGATGACGGCTATTGCTAACTCAGAAGCCGCTAGATATAAATACAGTTTTTTGCCCAACTGGGGGCTTGCGAGTAACGGGAGCTCAGCTAGGTATTTTTTCAAATCTTCAAAGGCTAGAGCGCATTCTTGAGTCCAAAAAAAGTCTTTCTTAACTCCCTTTAGTGCTTTGAAGAATGGAAGACACTTCTCTGTAGATCGTGACATGAACCTCCCTAGAGCTGCCACACATCCTGTATATTTCTGGACTTCTTTGAAGCATCGTGATTCCCTCATGTTAACAATTGCCGAGATTTTCTCTGCATTGGCTTCAATTCCCCTTTGAGTCACGATAAACCCCAAGAATTTTCCAGATTCCACCCCAAAGGTACACTTAACGGGGTTCAATTTCATGTTATATTTATTCAAATTGTCAAAAGTCTCCTTTAGATTTGCCAAGTAGTCATCTTTCTGAGTTTTGATGACCATGTCATCTACATAAGCTTCCATGTTTCTTCCAATTTGTGACTTAAACACCATATTTACCATCCTTTGATAAGAGGCTAATGCATTCTTCAATCCGAACTGCATCACATTATAGCAGTAGATTCCTACTCTTGCTCAGAAAGAAGTATGAATTTGATCCCCAACTTTAAGCTTTATCTGATGGTACCCTGAAAATGCATCTAGGAAGCTGAACATTCGGTATCTAGCAGTGGAGTCCACCAGAGAGTCTATCCGTGGCAGTGGATAACAGTCTTTCGGACAGGCTTTGTTCAGGTCTGTGAAGTCTACACACATTCTCCATTTGCTGGTGGCCTTTTTGACCATTACCACATTAACCAACCATGTCGGGTATTTGACTTCCCTAATGAAACCTGCTTGAAGGACTTTGGTAGTTTCTTCCTTCATGGCAAGCTCTTTTTCTGGCCCGAATTTTCGTGGCTTCTACTGGATAGGCCGGAAGGTTGGGTGAATATTAAGGTGGTGAACCATTATTTCCTCATCTATTACGCTCATCTAGTTGACGTCCCATGCAAAGGTGTCAACATATTCTTTAAGGAAAGCTGTCATTGATTACCTCTCCTCTTTCGGGAGTGCTGAGCCAATTTTGACCTTCTATTCAGGATAAGCTGGGTTGATCTCTATCTCTTCCAGCTCTCTGTCTTTTCTCGTCGAGTTAGCGGCGACCTCCTCTACGGTGAATGTTGCTATGGACTCTTGGCGAGTAGATGCCTCATCCCTTTTCCTCTTTCTACAAGCTACCTGATGCTTGAGTACATCTCGAGGGTTACTTTCCAAGGTGAGGATATGTCCATGAGAGGGCAACTTGACTTTTTGATGAGGAACAGATGGTACCATCTCGAAGGAAGCCTGCGAGGTTATCCCAAAGATAGCATTGTAAGATGAATTTAAATCAAGTAAGAGAAAATTCACCATCTCTATCCTGTTGTTGTCGTCGATACCCAGTCGAAATTTCATATCGATCATTCTAAAGTCCCATTGTATGGAGCGAGATGACTGTCCGGGATTCCCATCTCCTTGAAGCAAGAATGATAGAGAATATCTCTACTTGCCCCTGTGTTTATTAGGATTCTTTTAACTTTCCAAGGACCTAGGCCCACCATTTCGAAGGAGGCCTCTATACTTAACGGGTGTGCTTTAGCAGCCATAGGATAAGCAAGCTCGCACCCTTTGAAAGAGATGGTTTCTTCATTTCCAACTGCTTCTGCTACTAAAAAGATCTGGTTCAAGGAATGGATCTGTTTCTGCAATTGAGTGTTAGATGGAGTTGGCTTGGTGGTCATATTTATCACTCGCTCTTCCCTTCAATTGTTGTTTCGCTCACCGGCTCGCTGCCCGTCAGCTTTAAATTCCTGCAAGTGTCCCCAATTTAGCAACCTTTCGATGACCCTTTTTAGCTGAAGACAATGCTTGGTTGAATGGCCGTGATCCTTGTGGAAAGCGCAATACCTTCCCTGGTCCCTTTTGTCTCGATTATCGGGATTAAGAGGCTTAGGATCTTCTACTCCGAATTTCTCCTTTAGAATGGATATGAGTTCCGCCCGCGGGGTGTCTAAAGGAGTGAATGTTTCCGTTTTCCTCACTCTATTTTTTCCTTCTTGGTGACCTTTGTGGGGCGGACTAACTCCTTTTCTAGCGGGATGTCGGGAACTTCCTTGCTGGGACACTGCTAACTTCCTTGCTACTTCAAACATTTCAGAGATCGATTTTGGCGGCCTGATGTGAAATTCCGTTTTTAAATAGGATGATAAGGTCCCATGAATAAACAAGTATAGGGCCACTTCCATGCTAACCCCGTCAATATCATCATACACTTTCTTAAATTTTTCAATATATGTCTCCAGGCTCTCTCCTGGATTCTATTTAACATTAAAAAGGTCACCCCCAATGCCCCTGCTATGCCAAATCTAGAAAGGAATTCCTTTTCTAGAGAAGACCAACTTTTGATTGACTTAGGTTTCAAGTTGGTGAACTAAGTGGTGGCCTTGTCCCCCTAGTGCACTGGCAAAGGCTTTGCATTTCACTGCCCCGTCAGTGGTTATGTCTCCCATGGCATGTTTGTATCTACACAGATGATCTTGTGCCCTACCTTTACAGGTATACAAGGGTAAGGCAGGTAATTTGAAATCTGGGTTTGGAGGCGCATCCCTAATCCATTTGGCTAAAGGAGATTTAGTGATGTTTCCCTTCTTGGGAGACCTGGACCTGCTTCTTGATCTTCTTCTCTCGAAGGTTGCAGCTCTCTTTGTCCGAGAGATGCAAGACCTTCCTCGTTCCCTTCTTCTACTGTTGTTCTTGGTGGGATTTTTAGATTCCCCAGTTTGACTCTTAGGGGCCCTTGGCTGCTTTCGGCTCCATTGAACGTCATTGACCCTTAGATAGGGGTTGTTCTTCCCGTTACTCATTTAGTCTCGATTTTTGGGACTTTCATGATGAGTTTCTTTTCTGGAGAGAGTATCTCTCGACAGGTGTGCCGATAGCGTTGGCATAGGTACAGGTGGCGGTAATGTATGTCAAATCGTGGCCATTCTTTGACTTAGCTTTGCCCACTCCATCATCATCTGATTTTTTTCGTGGGCAATCTGCAGCTCTTCCTCTAACCTTTGTATCCGAGAAATGCCACCGGAGGGAAGACCTTCTTCCGTAAGCCCTCGATTGAAGTTGAGGGCTTTTCTGAGGTCTTTGGTTCTCGATGTTCCTACTCCCGTTGGTCCTAATCTTTGCCTTGCTGGGATTCTATGGGCATTACTTTCTTTTCTCTGAACAGTAGCCAGAGTGATCGGGTCTTCTCTGGGAATCCGAACTCGGGAATCATCTTGAATAGCTGGAGCGGAGTGTCTTGATTTTTCCCGTTCCACCTCTTGGCCTTTATTAGACTTATCTGTCGACTCTTGAGGTGGTGCCATGGGTATAAGAATCAAGGAAGGGTGGAGCTTTATTCTTTTGAGGCTATCTAGTGAAAAAGGATGAGAAACAAGGAAAAAGGGAACCCCTTCAAGTTTCCTGGTAACGGAACCAATCTGATAGCGCACAAAAGTTTTTGGTCTTGGGCTACCTGTGAATGAAGGATCAAAGCTTCCCTGTAGAAAAGAACAGACGGAACAAGAATGAGGAGAATATCTCCTCCTCACACTCCGACGATCAAGTTAGTTTCTTTCTTAATAGATGGAGATAGAAGTTTTCATAGTTTGTGAAGAATTTGGCGTACCTCCTCTAGGGCTCTAAATCTCCCCTTTATAAATTGTCTTGAGCACAGTTCTCGTGATGAGTTCTAGAGTGAAATTCCGTTAATTAAGCAATTGACCATACCTTTCAGACTGACAAGGTAAGGGTTGGTCCCTAAAATTCAGGGAGATGAAAGTGGCAGTCGTGATTTGATCAACAACCTAATAGTCATTTCCGTACCTACCGTCATGGTACGAGTACGGAAATGCATTAAATGATCGCGAGGGAGCATGCCTTAATCTTTGAAGTCAAGCAAGGTCCTTTCTCGATGTCAAGATAATTTGTGCCTTGCCAGATACAGATTGTCTCTTGCCCACGAGGAACAATCCTAACTTGAGAGTAAAAGAATCCTGGTGGGCTTCTTTCTAGGTTGGCATTCTCCCCAGATTCTTGCTACTTGCCAATTGGGTTGGGCTAATCTTTTATGGGTCGCGGTTCCCTGGGCTCAACATGGCATTATTTGGCCTTTTCCCTTCAGTTTGCCTAGGCTGAACATATGTTTACAACACATTCTAGGATACTTTAGATAAAAGTATATATTCCATTTTTTTGTAATTCTTTTATTCTCTGCTTTAATACAATATGATCCACTTTCCCGCAGAGACGACTCCCAATTAGCATTCACTGGCAATAACAACTTTTGTAAAGATTGTCTAGGGACAGGGAATGCGGTAAGTTATATTTTTTAAGGCGAAAAATGAAAAAAGTATAGCAAACGGCATCCACAATCCAAACCAATTATGATAATCACAATCAACTATACCACATGATGTAAGAATAATTTCAACACACCATTCCAAGACACCGATTTTATAAATTAAAGAAACTAATCTGGTCAAAATCTTTATTATACCTTGTTGAAAATTTGAAGGAACTACCACCATGAAAAGCAATAATGATAGACCCAAAGAGTTGTGATGAGAAAGCCCAAATGGTGAAAAACCTTGGGTTGTAAAACAAGCATGACCCTAAGTCCAGTATCCTTTCGAAAAATTGGAATTTTTTATGGTCATTGACACTTGAACCCTATTTAGAGTCTACGTCACCTTATTAACACCTGATGAGACCAGTTACAAAACAATTGATTTACTACTAACTAAGCCTATTAACTACCTCTGATCAAATTTTCGTAGGTAATCAGAGACTAGAGTATCTATCCAACTTTATCTCTATTACAATGAACAATCGTGATACTCCAAAGGGTTATGACGCCAATCTAGCGCAACGCAGATTGAGCAGATTGAGCATATATAAATAATCTCAATATATATATATATATATATGTATATATACAAGGCCTTATTACCAAGATCTAGCGCAACGCAGATTGAGCAGAAACAACATCAAGGTAATCAAAGGATTTCAAGCAAGAAAAGCATCAAAAACATTGGAATTCATCGATCGTTAGAAATTCAGAAAATATCAAAGTACCAAAAAGAACTTAATATGTATAAAAGAATGGTAGGGAGCTGGATCTTTAATCCATGAGGAACCAAGATCCAAGGCCCCAGGATCTAAAAAAATTTTCTCACATAAATAAGTTGAGAATGATACATACCTTATTATTTATTGAGCTCGTGATCTTGTCTTATAGAATGAACTAGAAGTTTTGATCCTCTTGGTTTAAAATCATCTAATTACCTATTTGCATGAATAGAAAGAGAAATAGAATAAAGGAGAATCTCCAATGTGGGTGATGGAAAGGGCTAAACAGAAGTTATATAATATCTTTGTGGAGAAAAATTTCGTCCAATGCTCTTAGCTTATTAATCATTTATCAATTTCCAATTGCTATATTATACATAAACAATTCAATTATAATAACTAAAATAGAATAAGGCTTGTCTATGAGTCAAAATCCAACGGCCTATCTTCTCTCTTATTTAATTAAAAGGTCTAATAATTATTAAAGAGATCATAAACCAAGATATTTATTGTAACCATTTAATTAAAACTCAATATTTATTTTTATTCTTATCCTATCAATAATTAATCGATGGACCTAAATCCAAATTAATTATAAGACTAATAAAATTAAATAGTCACTACATTATTTTATTCAAACCCAACAATAATTAATTATGTGGACCTAAGTCCAAATTAATTATAAGGCTAAATAAAATAACTAATTAATTTTATTAAAACCCAAATAATTAATTCTAAGGATTAATTAAGTTCCTTAATTAATTATAAATGCTATCAAAAATAAAATTAATTCCTTCTCCAATCTCCTATTTAAGAATGATATATAGCCATTCATACACGACAGGGTTAGATCAGGGACTTTAAGACGCAATGTTCATGGCTCTACAAAATGACCAAATACCTTTACTATATAGTAGTAATATAGTTAGTCATTTTCAACACTTTCTATTATCAACATAAGAAGATGATGCACTCTATTACACATTGCTATAGAAAAAGAAGGCTTTTTTGAGATAATCTTAACTTTAGTATTTGACCCACAGGTGTATCAACACATTTGCAATTTTATGTAACACCCACTATTAAGCCATGGTCTTGCATATTATCACCTTACTCACTAGCATATACCATACTTAGATATCCAATTCTTTTGCCTTTGAATCACAATTTATACTCATTAGAAGAATATTCAACAATAACAATTGTACTACCAAGGTCTCGATTTCAGTGATCCAACTAAGAACAACACATAAGGGAGCGATTAACCCATCTCATAAAAGAAATGACATAGAGACCCTAATGTATAGTCTGTCTTAACTAACTCTAAGCATATCAAAGCACATGGAATTAGCTTCACTAGACCACCAACTCACACTCATGTTACGGGAACATGTCCATTTTGTAGTATAGATGATATTAGTTCTCTCTTCTTTGGTAGCATCTTTAGAGAACAATCGCTGAATGGTCGATTGTTCTACACATACAAAATGTGATAACCCATATAGTCCGGGAGCACCAGCTGATGATTAAAAGTAAGTCAAGCTACGTAAAAGATGCTAACGTGTTATGAAGTTATTTCAATAGAATTCCTAATTCTATCAACCGCCAAGAACTAATTCCTTATTATTTAAACTTTCGGTAATCAGTACATTATTACACTGAACATCCCAAAAGCAGATCAATTACTTTATTTAATAAAGTTGGACCTTATTGCATGCAATATTGATATGTACAAATATATGCACAAATTATAGTACCACACATTATCTAAGAATATGAAATTCTTTTTAGACATAAATCCCAACAAACTCCCCCTTGCACAAATAAGATTATCTAGTCATTTCATAGCTCATACAGTTATCTGAATGCTCTCAAAAACATTCAACTATCCTAGAGTCTCCACCAAAAGTTCAACTAGATAATATTCTTAAAAGATACTAGGTATCTCACTCAAACAAAACTATCTGGTAATTTCATTTCTCTTATATCTGAATATTTTCAAAAAGATTCAACTGAATAGAGAAACCATGACTATAGCTACACCAAACTCGTTGTTGAGAGATACTAAGCAATTATTTTGTGCAAAGCATTTTGATACATCTTGCATCTCAATGCACGATAAATATCTAGCTAATTCTTTCTCATCCAAATATCTGAATATTTCAAGCATTCAACTATTCAAAGATACTAAGAAATGTTCTGCTGAAACTAATACCAAAAGACATAATATTGTATCTCTATTGTGCATTCATTCTTGCTTATATTAGCATCCTTAGTTATCCTTATCATTTGTAACCTCCAGTGATCGTGTTCTCATTATTTTTCAAAGTAATTATGTGATGAACTATTAAATAAAGTTCCACTAGAATCACTTATGATACTGCTACTCTAATATTTAACAAGAGGACCAAATATTTGTAATTGTTTATTCCGAATAAGATAGTATAAATCCATAAAGGATTTAATATCTATTCCCTATCTTTTCGTAAACTTACAAATACTATATTACTTACAATCAATTGTCAAACTAGCCTCCACGTGAGTCTATTATTTGTAAAATATAAAACATGACATGTGAATTTTCAAACTGCAAATCCATCAGAACCTAATTCACATAATTCTTTTTCTTTTTTTCTCATGAAATGAAATATGAAATTAAATATTACATTCCAAACATTTGAACTTAACAAATGCTTTTTGGATTCATCATGTTTTACTTATATGAGACAATTTGTCATGAATAAGTGATATCTAATAAATTTAATACTCTTCCATATGTCTAACTCTTTCGAATCTTACATACAGATTATTACTAATTTATCATCAAATCATTCTTGATAGTTTACTTATGGCTTATAGACTCTTTATCTAATGACATTACTCTATTTCAAAATAGAATGTCACTTATAACAATCCATATCTCTTGTTCTTAGAGTGTATCTATGTTTAGATGTCTATAAGACTTAAAAAGTCTCAGAATAAAACTATGCTCTCTTAAGAACTGATGCTAACTTTAGTCTATTGAAAGACTAAATGTTTACAAGATATATATTAATGACCTTCTTAATAATCATGCCGAATCTACTTGTATCCATAAAATTAATACTGGATCCATTCAAGTCCTAAGACTCAATATATATTAATTTCAAAAAATCAACGTCTTGTAAATAGCAACAAGGATAACTATTATTGTTGCTATCAAAAGACATTGTCAAATTACTTATCTGAACTCAGGAAAGCTCCCACTACAATAAGGATCTTAAAAATTTTAGAGATTAAATTGATTATAGAGATTCTAGGAAACAATTCCTATCTCTCAATTCTACTTTATTAGAATGTAGGACATTTACTTAGATGTTGAAAAACATCATATGTTCTCCTACTGTTCTTTATACTTCTCTTTACTATGGACACTTTATAAAATTATGCAGCTTAATCTTTAGATCTCAATTTTAAATTAATACAAAACTTTAGCTTCTTTTATCTTGAGAAGTTTTATCAAGATTAAGCTCAATATCACAAGTCAAAGGATTTTCCTTAATGTTATTTCAAAATAGCTAAATACAAAATTAGAACAAATTTTATGTCTTAAAGTTTATCTCCAAGAAGAAAATATATAATGAAATGTACACAAAGAATTATATCTTTAACCAAAATGCTTTATGTATTTATCATCTTTTTCCACCATAACATATCTGAAATAAATCATGAATAGTTATAAGGAATCTACACAATCATAATTCCTAATAACTCTGTGAATTTATCTTAAGATGAAAGACTTCTAAAATTTAATGATCTCCTGCAATTATGATATATGGATGCTTTATTTTATTGATTTCAAACATTTGATTAATGAATAAAAATAATGCTTTAAACTTGATTTACCTGATAATAATAAAACACCCACTATAATATGTACTATCAAAACAAGATTTCGCTTTTATAACTACTGATCCGAAGTATTAGAAAATGAAAAGAATAAATTAGAATGTGAACTCTGTTATAGCCTTGCAAAACTTGAAGGCTCCTGTGACTTTTTCCTCTTTCTTCTTCTTCTTCTTTTTTTTTTTTTTTGAATGCAATTGAAGATAAAGTTTGATTTCGCTCACAATTTAATCAAAAATATATTTTTTAATAAGCAGTGGAGATATATTTTATTTTATGGATATATATTGTTAATTTGATAATAAATTATATTATTTTGATATATTTTAATCTATAAAATAAATATTATTAAATTAATAAATTAACCGATTCAATTGCAATTGAATCACTAAACTGTAAAACAATAACTTTACCAGTTCAATGATTGCTCCGATTCTGAAAACATTGGTCCAAATGCACCCAATGCTACCAAACTTTGTCAGATCTTCCCATCTTCTCGAAAGGACAAGATAGAAAACTAGTAAAACCAAACATGCTGATGATTAATTAGAAGCTTCTAAAATTAATTAATTGCCATTTAAATTAATGTTTGTTGTAGTAAATTTCATTAAAATTTATTTTTTCCATTAAAATTAAATTTTTGATGAGTTTCTTTCTCAAAATATCTTTGATGAAACTGCAATTCCTAGATGTTTTGCCATTCTGTTCCATACTTTTGCAATTGAAACTTCATTTCTTAGGTTTTTTTTGGTTGAAATTTCAGGATTCTCATATCAAGAAAGAAGAACCTTCAATTTGCCACCACTGCCCATCTTGAAGAAGAATTACCACCTTTTATGGAACAACTAATGAATGAAGAAAACACTTTGCAGTAGCATGACTCCTTGATGATGAAATAGACAATATTGAAGAGGAACAAGAAGATGTTTCTGTAAATTATTAAGACTATTAGAGATGTACATTACAAAATATAATATTAATTTATTACAGGCACATTTGCTAGGGGCAAAATCTGTGAAAAGCAATATAAAAATAATAAATGGAATAATTTAAGATTATGTTTTTAATTTAATGAATTATAGAAGATTTCGAAATGCTTATTTATAAATAATTGTATTTACATTTTAAAAAATATTGATGTATAAAAGATAACATAATAAATATTGATGTATACTCTATGCAATTATGTAATTGATTATTATTTCGTGAATCGATTAATACATTTCTTGTGAGAGAAAAAAATAAAAATAAAAATAAAATGTTCATCAATCACTAAATTCTTCAAGTACAGTTTTATTAGTGAACCACTAACAAATGGAATAATGATGAAAAGGTAAAATTAATCGATCATTAGTAAAATTTGAATAATTGCATGTCGAAAATCATCATTAGTCACAGTGTAATTATATATAATTTGATGAAAAATATATTTTTTAAAAAATAATTACACTACTGAGGTATTTACTTGTATGCCATTCAAAGTGAATTTTGTTCTGCTTTCCTTAATTGAAAAAAAAGTTCCTTGTGGAATAAATATTTTTTAATTTATTTTTTCTAATATTACTACTATTTCCCCCTTTTTTCCCGTTTCCTTTGTTAAGTTTCATCTTTATTCGGATATTTTCAAGAAAAAAAAAAAATGCTGACTGCTAAATAATTTACTACAGCTACCTGTTCCAAACACCCATACCCAGGAGACGTGGCCAGCAAACGACATTTGTAAGTTTGAAAGAGAGAACAGTGGACTTCAGTTGGTTGTTTCTTTGTGAATAATAATAGTAAACAATTTCCTCCTCTCTTTAATTTTTTTTTGGGTTTTGAGTCTTGATCAGAATGGACAGCATTAGTAGTTCAGTTGCCGTTGTTTCAGGTTCAGTGGAACAGGACTCGTCGTCTTCTTCTTCTTCTTCATCTCTGGATGTAGTAATTCAAAGTGAAGTAGAGGAACAAGAAAATAGTGTTCAAGGCCGAGGTCGCAACCAAGACCAGCGGAACTACCACAGACTGCGACAGTACCTTGTACGTTATCTGCTAAACCTGTCCTTTTTTCAGGGGGTTTCGTTCAATATAAGAGATAAAGCTTGTAACTGTTCTATGTTTGTCCTGCTCTTTTAGCGTTTTGGATCTTTGGTAATTTTCTCTCGTCTTTGTTTCTTTACGGAATTGAACTACTTAATAAATTTGAAGCGAAACACATCTTTTTTTCTTTCTTAACGAAAGACTTTGGATTTCATAGTTGTTCCGTCCAATTGAAAATTTAAGGTTAGCAAGTTTGAATTTGAATTTTGTTAATTAGCAAGTTTTCTATCCTGGAATAATCAGATTGTGCCAAAATTATGTTCTTAAAAAAAATCTAATAAGATATGACTATTTTGAATGAAAAGACTTATAATTAAGATAAAAGTTGATGCCAAATCAATATTGAAACGATCCTCAATAACGAAAAGGATAGGACAAGATAAAAAAGGGTTTTAATCAATGTTTTGTCAACTAGACCGGAACCGGTTGCTTCTCCGGTTCGATTTGGACCAAAAAATCAGTTGGAAGAAAAACCATTCTCTATAGTGCAGTTTGGTTTGGATCGGTCGGTCTAATCGGTGAACCGTTGGACTGGCCGGTATAACATTGGATCTGTTGGTTTTCAAAAAAAAAAAAAATTTGAGATCAAATTGAAGAAATTAGAACTATAAGCTAATAATTGAAAATTTAACTATCTTTTTTCCCTTATTTCAATAATTTTAACATAAATCATTCAATTTTCTTCCTAATTCCCAGGCAACCATGCACAGATATTCTTCGATATTCTTCGATCACCTAGGCCAAAATATTTTTAAACTATTTTAAGTTGGATCCGCAGAAGTTGTGTGCTTGATATTAAATTTTCTTCTATGAAAATATGTTTTTATACCATTTTAAACTATCTGAATATTAAAATATTAATTAAAGAAGAAGAAATTAGGATTTTATTTTTATTAATAAAGTATATTATTCCACATTACAAAAAAAGAAGATTATATAAATAAACTAAGCAAGTAATAATATAAAAAACTAATCTACCCTTAATAAATAAATAATATAGTAAATCACAATAATTTTAATATATAAAATAAATATTTTTAAATTTTTAAATTATCCGATTCAATTACGGTTTGATTACGATTCAATTATGATTGATCCAACAAAGCGTAAACCACTAACTTTTTCGGTTTGATGACCGATTAGATCCTAAAAACATTGGTTCTAATTTCCCCATTAACCATCTGCATCTGCATATGGGTGCGATTCTACAGATGCAACACACATTCCCCTTTTTGAGAATTTTCTTTCTTTATTATTGTTTTTTGCAATAAATTTTTATTTTCTTTCAAATGCGGCCAATTGAGGATAAAAAAAAAGTCTCGGTTTTGCTATAAAAAGGACATTCCTTTTCTTGACATTTCTATTATTTGTGTTTCTCATAAACTCTCTTTTATTTTAAAAATATATACTTTTAAAATATATATATAAGATTTATCAGTAAAAAAAAAAAACACAGCTCATGTTTTATCATTTATTTATCATTTTAATTAAATATTATATTAAGTTAAAACACATGCAGCATTCTCATAGCAAGGTAAAAAATATCAGTGAGAATTTAACATATGTAAAGTATAACTGTAAAAAAAAAAAAAAAGGCTAATTATGATGTTTTGAAATGCAGACATTACGTTTTTAGAATGGATAAAATAAGATTTAATTAAAAGACAATTAAACTTTTAATTTTTTTTAATTTGACAAACCGCATAATAAAACTTTCATCATTATTATTATGTTACAATGAATGATATTTCCCTCTATTCTTTTTTTTTTCTCCTTTTCTCCACCTTTCTTTTTTAACGAAGTAGCAATGTTCTTTTAAATTTACCAGACTAATATGTTTGGTTCAACTTTTAAGAGTTTTCGTGTCTATTTTAAGTTAAAAATTTGATCAAATAAATATTAGGTTTAATTGTTATTTTAAGATTTTGATTTAAAGATTTAATTGAAACATTTCATAACATTACATATTATCGTAACAAAAAATAATAGGTATAAGTATCAATATGACCACTGAACTTGTATGATTTTTTTAATTTGACCATTCAACTTTTAAACGGGTCAATTTGACCATTTAACTTTGTAAGATATTCAATTTAGTCATTTAACTTTATCTGATTTTTCAATTTAGCCATTTAACATTGTAACTTTTATCAATTTCACCATTCAACTTTGTAAAAATTTTCAAAGGATTTAGCCTTGTAATGGTCAAATTGATAAATTTTTAAAGTCAAGTGGTCAAATTGACGTGTTTGAAAGTTGAATGGTCAAACTGAAAAATCCATACAAGTTTAGTGGTCAAATTGATACTTATGCCAAAAATAATATCATCACAAGCATTAGCAAGTGAAATTTGATTTCCCATCCTGCATACATCTGTCACTAGCCGAGAAAAGGCATTAAAATTTGACTCAAAATGATCAGCAAATGTATCTTTGATGTTTTAGAATTTTTAGATTAAAACCTGCAATTTCCACTAATTTTCTATAGTTCGCATGATTCGAAAGGGGCCATAAAAAAGAATGAGCCACACCATCTAAAGAAATCATTTTGGCATTCCTCCCAATTCTAATAGGTTTTTTTGGTTTGGCAGGAATTGGAAATCACTTCATCTCTCCTTATATAAGTTGTTATCTTTATGAAACAACTAAAACTTCGACGTTTAGTTAATAATGGTTAAATCAACTTTTCAATCATTTTGATCAATGAATGTTAAATCTATAGTCTATAACTTAATTAAATTTGAAATCAACATAATGTGTTAGCTCATGAAAATTGGGTTAAATTTTTACATTTCTTAAAGACAACAACTTATATAAGGAGAGATGAAGTGATTTCCAAGGCTAGACACCTTTCCAATCATTTTGATAAATCAATGTTAAATGTAAATTAGGTACTCGGAGTTTAAAAATTACCAACTAAAACTTTGATTTTTCAAATTTCAATTTCAATATTTTATTGTTAAGAATCATAAATTTCAAACAAAACTTAAATTTTTTAAAAAAAGATTAAAAAAATGAAAGAAAAATCCAGAGGCAAAAGCTTAAATAATAACTAAAAAGTGACTCAATAAAAAAAAAATTTGAGAACATTGCATACTTTTTCACATCAGGGGGATGATTGCAGCCCCCAGTAATAGAAGAAGAGGAAAGGGGGAAGTTTCTGAGTTCTTTCCACGGCAATAATTGAATAAGCATTTATGGACTAAGATTTAGAGTATCCTATAATTTATCCGAAGATTTAAATCAAAGATGCATCACAACATCCATCTTCAATGGGAGCTGTTTTGGCTTTAGCATTTTCATCTCCAACCTACGCACCATTGGATTAAGAAGAAAAACTTAGTTATTACTCAAACTTTAAATGAATGAAAAAGAAAAAAAAAACTTTGAACTTTAGATGAAAAAGAAACTTCAGTCAAACTTTAGCATGGGAGAATGCCTAGAGAGGTAAAGAAGAGTATGTTCTCAAATTTCAGAAGGATGATATGGCAATGGATTTTAGAAAAATTAACTGTTGGTGCTTCTCCAGTAACCAAGTACTAAACAAAGTACGGAATTTTATTTTTTTGAACTATTTGGAGAAAATGAAATGTATAGAAAATAGTTGCATGTAAATAGAACAATAACAGTGATCATTGAAACAAGGTTAAAAACATCTTAAAAAATTATATTTTCATTGTATTTATAAACATATGAGTAAAACTTTTAAGTATTGAGCAAGTTAATTTAATAATTTTTTATTTTTCTAAAAATGTTTCGAGGATACCTTTCAGGGAGTGGGAGAAAAAAAGACAGAATAAATATAATGAGAAAAGTTAACTCACAAGTTCTAGATTTTTCATCCGATAAGAAATCTTATGTTGGGGAGATGGGCAATTTTACCCCATTCTGGACCGATTCCTTTTTTGCACCTTCTTCTCAATTGATCACAACCAATAAATTCTAATTCACAAGAAGTCGTAAGGTGCTGCAGCGCTTCTCTAGGAGGTAAATAGGCAAGATTATCGCAAAACCTAACCTTGAGCTTCTGTAGAGAAGGGAAGCTACTCTTAAAACCTATCCATTTTGGGAGGGCCACCATCTCTCCAAATTCACTTATGACCAACTCTTTCAAGCAAGGGAGATGCTGAATTTGCTTCGGAAACAACTTGGTTCCTGAAGTCCCAATTAATTCCAGATATTCCAGAGAGGGAAAACAGTTGCATTCTGTACTTGGAAAGGGGAATTCTTCATGGTCAACAGACAACTGAAGCGTCATTTTTCGGAGGTTGCTTGGGACACACAAATCCTCAATCCGGAGCATAGAACAGATCTCGACGGTCAACTCCTTAAGAGACGAAATCTTATTTGGCAAATAAGTTAATTTGGGAGCATTACCAACGAACAACTTCTCAAGAACAGGAAATACCATATGAACGGCGGATCCTTGTGGTGGAAGTGGATCAGACCATTGCTCTAAATTTGGCATTGATGTTAGGTGCAACTCTCTAAGTGATGGGAACAAAATAACACAAGAAGAAGAAGAAGAAGTCATTTGATTTTCCCAATTGCCATAAAATTCCTTGCCAATAAATTTCAAGTCTACCATCTTTACGAGATTGAGAACCTCCAAACAAGGGAGTTGCCCAAGTGTAGGAATTTGTTCGCATCTATAACAAATCAATAATGATAAAAACACCAGATTTCTAAGGAATGATATCCAAGAGGGGAATTTCTTACCTTCATATCCATTAATGGATAGTCTTTTCAAGTTTGTGTGGGGTTTCAGACCTTCCAAGACATCTTCATCCCTACTGAGTGGCCATTTTCCATCCCTCCCGCAAAAATAGGTCCAATAAAGTATTAAATTCTCAATGTTTTTCTTACTCGATAAATCAGCTTTTTTGGCTTCCTCATGATCTCTCACGTTTTGAAGATCATATATTGTGAGACTAAATTCAAGCTGATTCAAATATTGTAAATCCTTTATTTGACATCTACCATCTTTAGTTAATATAAAGAACGGCAACTTCCGAAGAGATGTCAGTCTACTTATCCCTCGAATAGGATTCATCCTAAGGCCTCTAAATTCAGAGATGTGGAGATACCTCAAGTTAACGAAATTTCCAAAACTAAAATGTTTTGGCAACTTAGCCAAACCTAATTTCAAGGTCTGCAAATTGTAGAGCTTTGTTATAGACTTGAGCAATCTAAATTCCGATGAATTAGAGATGTCAAGATATCTAAGATACTTCATCTTGGCTGTTGAACTTGGCAACTCATCTATCCTAACATGCAACACTAAAACACGAAGATAACAACACTTCGTTAATTGGCCTACTGTGAAGCTCTTAGTCAAACGAAGTAAAAACAAAGATCTCAACCTGAAAGGGATATTCACCATGGCATTGTTGCGGAAGCTCGGGAAATTTTCAAATAGCGTGAAACCTATTGTACTAAAAAATCACACTAGACAATTCCCAG
>JAWZTD010016570.1:0-21111 GCA_035221335.1 Echites panduratus | reverse complement strand
AGTCTTGAAAAATAAACTTTATCTTTGTAAGCATATTTCCAAGTTGTTTCAATCAAAGCTCCTTGATCTCTATCAAAACTACTCCTATACCCAATCCTGAAGCATCACATTCAATTTCAAAAAATTTTGCAAATTCGGGTAAGGAAATGATAAGGGCACTAACTAGTTTTGATTTTAACATTTGAAAAGATTTTTCTTGCTCTTTTCCCTAACTAAACTTAACTTTTACCTTGATCATTTCAGTAAGAGGTTCTGTAATAGTACTAAAATTAGACACAAAGCTTCTATAGAATGATGCCAACCCATGAAAACTACTTATCTCACTTGTACTTTTGGGTGTTAGCCAATCCTTGATTACCTTAACCTTCTCCTCATCAACATGAATTCCATTAGAAGAAACATTATAACCAAGAAAAGTCACTTTAGGCAAACAAAAGGAACACCTTTTCAAGTTGGCATAAAGTTTTTCACTTCTAAGGATTTCAAACACACAGCTCAAGTGTTCAACATGATCTTCAAAGCTTTTGCTATAAATAAGATGTCATCAAAATACACCACAACAAACTTACCAATACAATTCTTGATAATGTGGTTCATTAACCTCATAAAAGTGCTTGGTACATTTGTGAGCGCAAAGGGCATGACCATCCACTCATAAAGACCATGCTTTGCTTTGAAAGTGGTTTTCCACTTATCTCATTCCTTCATTTTAATTTGGTGATAACTACTTTTCAAATCAATCTTGGCAAAACATTCACTTCCGCTCATTTCATCAAGCATGTCATCCAATGTAGGTGTAGGGAAGTGATACTTTGCCTTTATCTTGTTGATTGCTCTATAATCAACACACATACACCACATCCGGTCTTTCTTTGGCACAAGGAGCACCGGGACTGCTCATTAACTCAAGCTCTCCCTCACAAATCCGTTCTCTAGGAGTTCCTCCACTTGACGTTGAAGTTCTTTTGTCTCCTTTGGACTTGTCCGATAAACAACCTCATTTGGAAGAGGTGAGCTTAGAAGGAAGTCAATTTGGTGCTCAATTCCACGAATGGGTGGTAACTCTTGAGGAAGTTCGTCTAGAAATATATCCTCAAATTCCTACAAAAGAGAGTTAATAGCACTAGGACAAGAAGTGTTAGACTCATTTGAAGAAGAAATCAAAGAATGCTTGAACATAAGTAATGCCATGGGCCTCATACTCACAAAAGCTTCTTTTACCTCTCTTTCTTTTGCATAAAAGCACACTTTCTTTTCACTCTCCCTCTTTCTTTTTCTCTTCTCGCCTTTCATATCTTGTTTCAACTTTCTCTCTTTCTTTCCTTTCCACTTTTTTTCTTACAATTTTTGTTCACTCTCATTTTGTTTTCTCTCAATTTCTTTTCCCTCTTTTTCTTTTCTCTCTTTGTCTTTCTTTTCTTTTTCCTCATAAAACTCTCTCATCTTTTCAAGAACTGTCTTTTGATCCACATAAGCCTTATGTGGTTTCAATGAATTCACATGAATCATCTTGCCCCCAAACTCAAGTGTATACTTGTTCTTGTATCCATCATGTGTCACTTTCCTATCATATTGCCATAGTCTTCCAAGTAACAAATGCATTGCTTGGATGGGTACCACATCACATAACACTTCATCACTATACTTTCCCATAGAAAATGAAACTCTAACTTGTTTTCCCACTTTCACTTCACCACTATCATTTAACCCATTGTAGCCTATATGGTTTTGGATGATCAATGTATGGTAATTTCAATCTATCCACCATATACCAACTAGCAACATTAACACAACTTCCACTATCAACAATCATACTACAAAGATCTTTCCATAGTGAGATCTCCTATTTTTGACTTGTCGTTCAATCTTAATAGCCTTTTGCACCATTTCCTCCAAGTCATCATAGTGTTGCAATTCAAGCATGTCTTATTTCCTTGTTCAACCCATGTAGAAACCTTGCCATTGTTGCCTCAAGTTCCTCTCCCATAAGATTGCTTCGAATCATTGCCATTTCCATCTCCTTATGATAAGCATCAACACTCTTAGACCCTTATGTAAGAGTTTGGAGTTTATGATGAAGATCCCTTTGGTTATGTTTTGGCACGAATCTCTTTCTTATTTGCACTTTCATGTCCTCCCAAGCCTCTATTGGTAAAGCATCTTGTCTTCTCCTTGCAATTACCAAATGATCACACCACACAATGGCATAATCCATGAACCCAACAATGGCCAACTTAAGCTTCTTTTCTTCAAAAAACTTGTGGCATTCAAAGATTGAATACACTATTCTTTCCCAATCCAAGCTGGCATTTAGATCATCTACTCCATAAAAGGGTGGCACCATTAGCTTGATACTTCCAAGATTTTTGTCAATGTTATTGTATCTTCTTTGCCTTCTTGGCCTCTTTTCATCATATTCATCTTCATAGTCACCTTCATTACTATCGTCCTCTTCATAATGCTCTTGTACATTTCTCCTAGGTGGTACTCTTTGATGATGTCCCCTACCCTTTCCTCTTTGAGGTAGTTGATTTCTCAAAGGAGGTTGAGGATCCAACTCATTGCTGTTCACCTTTTCTTCCACTTGTTCCAATGTTGCATTAAAATCCCTTCTCAACTCATTAATATTCTTAGAAAGGTCTCTTGACACTTCCCTTGACATCTTTATCATTTCCTCCAAAAGAAAAGCATACCCTCCATGTTCTTCACCCATAACTGAGGCTTGTGAGGAAGGAGAAGCTTCCTTGTTCAACATCCTCACTTTCACTCATGTATTACTCTTGTTAATGGCTTTTTCTTCACTCTTTCAAGTTCACCACTCAAGAATTTTTCCCCTCAAAACTCTTCTTCAAGTTCTTAGTTGTTTCAAAAGATAAAGTCAATCACCAAGGCAAGATACCAAGCAATCAACACAATTCAATCAAATAATCAACAAAGAATACACTTACAAGAACCAAAGAGTTTAGAAAATAGATCATTCAACACAATTGAAATGATCGGATACTTAGAAATCAAAGAAATAGATGATAGGTATTTTGTCAAACACTTAGAGGTCAAAGAAAATTGTGATAAAAAATCTCTGCAATGGCAATTTCAACATATTTTTTATGAAAACATATATTTTGAAAGTTTTAAAGAATATTTTATGAAAAATATTTTTAGTGCAAGAATCATCATTAGATAGACTTGGTACGAAAATTAGACTAAATAATCAATCAACCTTTCTAAAGTATTTCTTCAACCTTGAAGACTTCAATCTTGTAAACTCTTGAACTCTTGAACAACTTCACACTTGTAAGTATAATATTTTTCATGGGGGATTTTGATGTAATCCAAAAACTTCCTTTCTAAATTATTTCTTCAACCTTGAAACCTTCAATTTTGTAAAGTTTTGAACTCTTGAACAACTTCACACTTGCAAGTATAATCTTTTTCATGAGGGACTTTGATGTAATCCAAAAACTTGCTAAAATAGATAAACTTGAAGCACCATTAATATTTAATTTCTTATCATCAAAATAAAGTTAATTAGAAGTCTATTTGGGCTTTCACTTATGCTTCATGGTTTATCTATATTGCTTAAATTATTGATTGTGGCTTGGATTAGTTGCTATAAAGGTATACTTGTTGATGTTAAAATTGATATCTTTGGTAGAGATACTTTGTGGCTATCTATTGAATCACTGATTTCTTTAAAGTTTTGATTGGCTTTTTTTTGGCTTATGGTATGATATGGTTTTCTTGTGCATGGACTTGTAATAAATCTCATGGATTATGTATATTTTAGAATTAAATGATTGAGGTGTTATATGAATTGTTTGAGGCTTGCTTGTAAACTTTTTTAGGTTTGGAATCCTCAAAATACAGAGGAAACTTTGCCAAATTTTTTTTTTAAAATCTTACTTCTATTAGTGAGGGAGAGCTTAGAGTAATTTATCATTCTTTACCTCACTTACTATGGAAGGAAGGAGGCTAGGAGGTAGGTTGGGCCATTAGGCCAATTAAGTTGTTTTTTATATTGTTGATCTTTAACTTAACTTGGCCATATATTGAGGGGGAGCAATGCTTACTTGAATTATATTCTTTTTTGCTCCTAATTTGATGTATCCTGGTGCTTATTTGTCTTATGGTTTGTCATCATAAAAAATGGGAGATTGAAAGCCCTAATAAGCATTTAATTATCTTTATTTTGATGATAACAAATTAGTACTAGTGATGCTTCAACTTTATATATTTTAATTAGCTTTTGGATTACATCAAAGTCCCTCGTGAAAGAGAATTTGTGCTTACAATGTGAAGTCTTCCGAAAATTAACGTATTATGAGATTGAAGACTTCAAGTTTGAAGAATTAGTTTAGAGAGCTTGGTTGGGTAATTAGTTCAAATCCTTGTACCAAGTCTTAATTTATTTGATGATTCATTCACTAAAAAAATTTTTCATAAAATATTCTTTAAATCTTTCAAAAAATAGAATCTAGGTCTAAAAACGCTACTGGAATTTTTTCTTAAAAAGGTCAAAATTTTGACTGTTGGGATTTTAGCTCCTAGAGCTTAATTAAGCCCTTTAAACCATTTCAAAGCTAATTTTTTTGGCACCAAAACATCTAAAACATATAAGAGAAACATATTTAATCAAAGTTCAAGGATTTCATCTTCAATCTTGTGCCTTTCAAAGAATCATAAAAAAGGAGACTTGCCAAGGCTATCACTGGTATCTATCTCACTCTGAAAGGGAAGTGCCTCTTGTTCCCATTGATTTATCTTGTTTATCTAGAGTATACTAGGTTGTCTTTGTGACAAAAAATCCTATCCACAAAAAATCCTCGGATAGGATTCTCCTAGTTTGATTCTTGGATTGTAAAAACTTGGGTTTGTAACCCTTGCTTGTAATATTGCTTGTTCTTAGTATATTTGGGGAAATCCTAAGGTGGAAAACCTTAGGTAGTGGACTAGACTCATAAGGGTGAGTTGAACCACTATAAATTATTGTGTTGATTGTGTTTGTGTTGGCTTTCTTCTTTTTGAGTGCTCAAAAACTTGTTTAAAAATTGTTTGCACCCCAAGTGTTTGATATATTGTGTAAACCAAGTTTTTCATTGTATTTATAAAAAAGTTTTCACATTAAAATAAAAAATTTCTATAAACATAGTTCACCCCCTCTTAGGTTTTTAATAATTGAATATTCTATTCCACAAGAGAACTTAAAGATTTCAAGGGAGATTCAAAAAAAAGAAAAATTACAAATTCTACTACTTTCCCAATAAAGCTGAAAAGGGAAAGAAAAAGGAGAATTTCAATAACAATTATACTACTGAGACCACAACAAGAATTATCACATGAAACAGCCACATTTCCACCCCCTAGACCGGGAAAATATAATAATAAAATAAAAATATGAAAGAACTAACCTTTCATTATTCTCTGTATAGGAAGTCTGATTTCTTGAGCACAAGCCTCGCAAGGCATGTGAACATTTAAGACCACTGTAATAATCTGAGGCAGCTAAGCAAAGCAAAATACCAATACGTGATTTTCCCCTCCCATCATCAAAAATTAATATTTTCCCAACTCAAAATTAAAGAAAAAAAAAGGGAACTTGGATGAATTAACAAACCTCTTCCTTTTTCTCTTCTAGTTTAGCAACTTCTTTCTCTTTTGGCTTAGGTTCCTCAAATGGAGGTTTGGGAATCGAGAAAAGGACTGCACTTGGTGGTGGCTCTTCCTTTGAACCCTCTCTATGACCTTGAGTGGATCTCCCTTTTCACCTTTCACCACCACTACAGTCGGTCATACCTTCCTCCACTCCTAACATAAAAGACCAAGTTTCTAGCAATGAAATCAAATGTACCCACACAAAATAGATACACATCCCACCAATCTAAATCTTTTGAAAATGGAAAAAGAAAAAAGAAATCAAAAAGATAAATTTTACCATCAAACCCCTTAAAGGCATCTGCAAACTTTGCGACGAGGAGGTGGAGGGTCAAGAATTACAACGTATCCAAATAGTAATGTTTTTAAAACTGGACCGAAAATCGAACCAGATGGACGGAGGAGTTAAGGTCGGATCGGGTTTGTTCATTTTTTATTTTTTAGTAATTTTTGTAATTATAATTTTTGAAACTAAATTCTTATTTTTCAAACAAAATTTATGTTTATTTTGTAAGAAAAACAAATGTTTTATGGTTTAGTACTAACTTTATTATAAAAATAATAATTTTGATGTATGAAAATATGATTATAAATGAATAAAAAGCTCAAGTACAAAAGAGTTGCTATAAATTTTGATTCCAAAATAATATTTTATTATATTGAAACAAAATAAAACATAAAAGATATTGTGATACAGTGGGAGAATGCTTCCCATATAATTTTGATGATCCAAGTTCGATTCCCAGCAATCGTTATAGGCCTGTCTGATTCCCAGTTGAACAAGTGACCGGTGTCCGGTACAGTTTTAAAAACCATGCCAAATAGCAATTGAACATGGGACCCGTAACCCCTATCTCAACCTCTTAGGAAATGATAAACGGCCAATAGAATCACAAACTTCTCTCTTTCGTTAGGAATTGACGGAACGTACGAAATTGGTCGAACATAAAATGTTAAGGTATTAAATTGGTCAAAAATAAACATAGTTCAATAATCTGCAAATTTGAAAAACTTTAGGTGCTAAATGGGTAATTCACCCTATAAATGTTTACAGAAAAATTTATCTTTTCTTAAGGTGTGCTCTGTAGCAAGGTTTTTAAACTTGAGAGTTTAGGTAAACTTGTTCGAGGTCGGGTAAACTCGAGTCGTAAAATCATAGGGTTCATGTTCCACTTAAATATATATTAAATAATTTATATATCATCATAATAAAATAAATATCCCAATAAATATAAGAAAAGAAACAATCTCTAAAATCCAAAACAATTAATCCCAAATAAAATGACAAACAAACTAACAAACTTTAGAAAAATAAAATCAATCCAACATTATAGAACTGATAGACATGGTGAATCAGTGATACTAATAACCTCATTCTCAAAACTTTGCTACATAATCATTAACCTCAACTACATCAATAATCACAATTCACGTGATCACATTTCAAATTCATAAATCAAATTCATCCCATAACATTTCAATTTCATCACTTCAATTGCAACACTTCAATCCCATTATCATTACTTCTCTACAGAATCACAATTCGCAAAAAATCAAGATTCCCTATTTCCTATATTATCAATTAAAACATAAAAAAGTTCAAGACTTACCAATTCCAAGATCAAGGAATCAAGTTATCCAACTTCAAAATTCAACAGTCTGGATCTAGAGACTCAAGACGAAGATGACAAAAAAAATGCTGAACTAAATAACCTATGCGTAGCTCAGCCTCAACTATCCCAAAATTTCTACTTCAGTAGTCTGGTGCCTGGTTGAGTTGTAAAAGCAGAATTGCAGAAGACTCGTCACTCGAACACTCCCAGTCCCAGACCCAATCTTCCAAACCCAATGCCCCGCTGGCTGCTGTAGAAGAATCGAACCAAACAAGCTTCAGTTCAAAGAAGAGTAACCACCGAGATCGAACCAGATTAGCAGAATTGGACAAACACTTACCTCACCTAAAACTGAAAGAGTTGAAGAGAAGAAGAGAATTGTCAGGTCTGGCTCACCGCCGCAGCTCTGAATCTCTAATGTGATGAAGGAAATTGTGAACCTAGAGAGTGGAGAGGCACAAATTGTGTTTTGTTATGCTTAAATGGGTCAGGTTCAAGGTTTATAATTGGGTAATCAATCAATTCAATTTATTTGGGGGAGATATTCTGAGCTCGTTGAACTCGCCCAAAAACGTGTGAGTTGACCGGTTTTAACCAGTTAACTCTTTTCAGCATCGATTTTAACCAAATCAGTGAGTTAAGCATGAGTTTACTTGTTCTAGGGGTTAGACTCGTGAACTAGGATGAGTTAAAGAGTTAACGAGTGATTTGACAACCTTGCTCTATAGCGCTCCATAACATTTCTGTATGTTTATATATATAATGAACAAAACAAATCAATTCATAAATATATTTAATAACTTCTGAAATTATTTGGCATAAGGGAGATTAGTCATAGTGGTACCTTATCTTTTGGCCAAAGTCAATTGTAATACTTGATCTTTTTTTTTTTGGCCAAATTAGTACCCATACTATTTACGAGTTACCCAAGTAATACTTCTGATCACTTGATAACAATTTTATGGACAAAACTTTCCCTGTTTTAGATACTAATTTGGCATCTTGTGAATAGTATGAATACTAATTTGGCCGAAAAATTACCATCGAGTGTTTGGAAGTATCACTTTTGTAGCTTGTAAATATTATGTGTACTGATTTGGCAGAAAAAAAAGGATTGGGCATTACAATTGAATTTGGATAAAAGATAGGGTACTATTATAACTAATCAAATTTAAAATAATCAATACTAATTATTAAATAATAATTATAACAATTATCAAGAAATATTTAAAATTTAATAGCCAAATAATAAAATTAAAGTTGAATCAAGAATAGAAACCTATGCATTATGCATGCATATATATAAAATATATACCTAATTGGATTTGAAACTAAATGTGTCCAGAACTATGTAAACCATATTCATACCCATTTAAAGAAAACTATTCTGGTTCAGGGATAAAAATAGAAATACCAAACCCTCCATTAATGGGTCCAGTACGGATTCAGGTCCAGATATACCTGACTCATTAACAACCCTTCTTATAGGACAATATTCTGAGGGGTATTATTATTATTATTATTATTATTATATGTTTGATCACACGTATTTAGATTAAATTATATTTAGATCCTTTATATAAATATATTGTGGCATAAGTATCAATATGACCACTAAAGTTGTATGGTTTTTTCAATTTGACCATTCAATTTTCAAATCTGTCAATCTGACCATTTAACTTTGTGAGATTTGCAATTTAGTCATTTAACTTTTTTGATTTCTCAATTTAGCCATTTTACATTGTAACTGTTGTCAATTTGACCATTTAACTTTGTGAAAATTTTCAAAGGATTTAACCTTGTAATGATCAAATTGACAAATTTTCAAAGTCGAGTGATCAAATTGACATGTTTGAAAAATCAAATTGAAAAAATCATACAACTTCAGTGGTCATATTGATACTTAATGCCTATATATTGTCAATACAGTCTATCATAAAGTTACGGCATACGGGTTGTCACGATGGTCAAGACCACCAGTCTCCAGCCATATTCATGGAAAAGCAACTAGCATGATTAGCAATGGCGGAGTTAGGCCTCGAGACATTTCAATCGTATATGTTTTTTAATAATAACTAAATATTTTATTACGGTGATAAGATAAAATTCTTAAGTCGTTATTTCATATGTAAAGAAAGTTATATGAGAGATTAGTCATAGTGGTACCTTATCTTGCTGCTAAATTCAGCTGTAATACCCAATCTTTTTTTTTTTATCCCTGAACCAAGCTACTATTCCCAAGCTACTAGAGTGATACTTCCAATCATTCGATGACAATTTTTCAGCCAAATTAGTATCCATACTATTTACGAGTTGCTAAATTAGTACCCAGAATCGGGAAATTTTCACTAGAAAATTGAGTTTTAGGCCGAAAAATTACAGTCAAATGATCGGAATTATCACTTTGACAGCTCATAAATAGGATGGGTACCAATTTGGTAGAAAAAAGATAGAGTATTACAGTTGACTTTGACCAAAAGATAGAGTACCACTATGGCTAATATCAAAGTTATATCTATTAAAACATTGTTTTTAACTATTTTGTGTATCAAGTTTAAGGGACCTTTTTTTTTTAAATTATTCATATCCTATAAAATAAAAGAGATGAATAAAAAAGTAATATATCTCACACTTGAATCCAACCAACTCTAATTTTTTTTTTTAAAAAAAATTTCTTAGCAAATTCAACCAAAACCTAACACATACTCTCTCCTTTCTCCAACAACCCAAAGGCCCTTTTAGTGGACAGCTTTGTCGGGTGGCTTGAAACCAACCTACCCTAGTAGTCATAAACAGTGGACATCTTCTATATACTGTGTACTAATTCACATCTCCACAAAATAAAAATTAACAAAAAAAAAATTCAAAATAAAAGACTCCTTGAAGTTGAAGTGCCAAAAGCTGCAGACAAGGATTGAAGGGAAAGATTTCAAAAAAGCTATCAAATCGTAAGTGCAAGTGGTCAGTATATTTTTCCAGTCAAATTATGTTCCTATCTTTTTATTCAGAAAAGAAAAAGGCTTATGGTATATTCACAGTATATTTTTCTCTTATTCAACTACAGAATATACTCTAAATTCACATACCCACTTTGATGTAGTACACATTACCTTTGTATACAATATGGATACGAGTGTATGACACAAATGCGATCTACGCTCTTAGCTACGTAGTGATATACAATGTTAAATATTACATTCAAATAAATCAGGGATTAATAATCACCGAAGATGATTATTTATCATGCAATAAATGCTCGGAATGAATTTTTTGAATAAGAAATGATAACTGTACACAAAAGGAATGTCCCACATTGGCAATAAACACTACTACCAAAGCCAATGAGATCCGGCCTATATATATGTCCAAAACACTCATTTCAAGGTATGTTATTCCAGTCCTTTAAACATTACTCATTTACAATCCCTTTCCATATTTGAATTTGGCATCGGATTTAAATTGGGAGAATTAGGACCACTTTAGTACCCGATCATTCCGCCCACATCACATTGGCGCACACCATGGTCTGAAGGCTTATCACACTAATACACCATGAAGACTAGATCAAATAAATCGATATCTTCTAAATAACTAGCTGCAGCAAATGATCTAGGAAAAATTATCTCAAAGGATCCCAAGGACCCGAAGGATACCCAAGATCCAAAGAACCCAAAGGATCATAACCATCGTCCTGAGGCTGCTGGCACATAATGATATCCAAAGTTCAAAGATCCTTGTAGGCTGATCACCTTGACCTAATAGAGAAGGGCAGAAAGATCCCAGTCTAATCTTCTATCAAGGGGTGACAACACCTTTGATAAACTCATGCTCATAGAAACTCCCCGACAGTTGAGAAAGGAACCCACAAACATGGACAAGATGATTTGGCCATTGAACACCATAAAGCATTTCAAAGGTTCCTTCAGGCACAGAAGATTATTAATCAGATTGTTGTGGAGTAAACCAGTTCTACAAGTAATAGCAAGACTTCAAAATCCAAATATCCTAGCGAAGTATAATCTAAGAGGATTGATGAATGGAGAACGGAAATAGATCATCTTACACCTCCCCCAATGCTCCGATAGATCACACCTTCTCGCTAAACCTTCAGAATAGATGAACATGAAGCCAAAAAATGTACCGCTCAACGACCCAATTCACACACACCAGCCTTGACAAATAAGGTGAATCGTCTAGAGAAGAAGGTAGAGAAAATTATGCTAAAACTTTTAAAGTATGACTAAAATATATTGGAACCTTCGGACAGATGCCCACTAATAGATGAATTGAGACATGGGAAGGTCCTAAAGCATTTCAAACTGCCTGCATTAGATAAGTTTATAGCTCCATTGATCCTCAGTAACACCTGAACAGGTATAACTCTGTTATGACTTTTTATGCACCAGACAATGTTCTATTGTGTGGAGCTTTCTTAACAACACTTGTCAGTAAAGTGTTGGATTGCACTCAAACCTATCAATCAATCCAATATGCTTCTTCTCCAAATTTTCTGAATTTTTTAGAAACCAGTATGCTGGAAACACAGTCCAGCTCAAACATCAGTTGCATCTCTTGAACATTCGGCAAGAAGGGAAGAGAATTTGAGTGAGAACTGGAACCGATTTAACATGGAAGCCCAGTAAGTTGTAAATTTCCTAGAAACAGTCTATGTGGAAGAGTTCTGCAAGAGTTCTGCACCACAAAAAGATTTATGTAAATCCTCAATGGTCAAGCACCAAGTTGATGCACAAAGTTTGTAAATTGACGATAATTGAATCTTCCACTTCATCTAAGAAGACAACTTGGTAAGAGGAATTCTAAGCATTTGCAAAGAGCTCCAATGACAATCGGGGGAAACAAACTACAAAAATTTAATAGTTTCTTGGCTGGTGGTCATCAAGCTCAACATTCAACATATTAGCTCAAAAGTTATCCCCCAAGAGGCAGTTACAATGAAGCCTTTTCAAAGCAAGCTAACACTATGCCCGATCATGCCATTCAGCCCCAATATTAAAATAACAAGCCATTCAACAAAAAGTCGACGAATGCTCGATCAGACAACCAGAAGGGACTAAATAAGTAAAACAATTATCAAGTGAAACAAAACCCAAACTTCACTCCCTTGAATGCTTCGAGAACAATGACCCTCAGTAGGTAGAAAGCTTTAGCATCCTAAAGCCAATCCAAGCACCAGTGGAGAAGAGAGATCAAAGCAAATACTACATGTATCACAAAGAGCTTGGTGGTCACACAACTGATGATTGCAACCAACTCAACAGAGAAGTTGATGGAGATCAAGCCCCTTCAATGCCTTCCTTACCTATAACTAGAGTAAGGGCTTCAAAGATGAGGAAAACTTCGATGACATTTCTTCAAGGAAAGGAAGTGCAATTTGATTTTGTAGCCATGTTGGATGGAACTAAACTTGATGAAGAGAATAGAAACATTAAGCTATGGAATATCTCTACAATTGATGACTTGGAAAGCTTGAAATCATGCCATGAAAGGGTCATGGAAGAGTGGGGAGAAAGGCATGAAGAATTCAAGCAAAATGGAGATGTAAAGGAGTGGAGAAGCCACCGTTCAGTACCCCTGTTAGGTGCACTGTAGAAATTCAAGCAGAAGTGAAATTCGGCCACCAATTCCAGTGACCATCCTACTCTTGTCTGGCCCTAGTCCGATGCCGGATGCTCTTTAAACAGCCTTGATCAAATGCAATCTTTTGTGGTTTTGGCTGGTAGTTTTTGATAGTTTAAGCGTTCTTTTATGTCTTTGACACCCTAAGCATGAAGTTTGGTCTTCTTTGAGCTTAGACTATTAATAGTCTCTTATTTGTCACCAATTTTCAATCCAATTTGACAAACATATTTCTTTTTGAGATAAATAACTTTTCAAGATCAAACTTGATCTTCTTTGAGGGTTTCTTCATGAACTTTCTAAAGTTTTTGAAAGACATCATTTAGTGCTTTTCAATTACTTTGGTTCACTGTGTTAAAAGTCTTCCAAATTCATAGATTTGTTGAGGTTAATCGAAACGAAAGGTCAATCTAGAACTAAACTTGAACAACTTGATGAGTCTTGGGAACGTGTTTCGAATTGATGAGATTTATGGTTGAGCCATTGATATGAGAAGCTACAACTCTAAGATCACACCATATTTTGGTATTAGAGCTTAGGTTTTCATCAAGAGGTTTGCCTATCTTTATTTGCTTTCTTTTTTGTCTGCTAAGATCATGTTTTCTTCTTTGGAATCTCACGATCTTGTGATTGTTTTGTTTTTTGTTCTTCTACATCTATCCTAGTTCTTCCATTGTAATCAATTGTTGTATGGATTAAGCCTAATGACAAAAACAATGGTTGATTCAATATGTTAAGTGTTTTTTATTCTTCTTATATCTCTACAAAAGAAAAATACAAAAAAAAAGAAGATAAAAATAAAGAAAAAGAAAACAAAAACAGCACATTAAAAAATCAGAAAACAAAAGTGCAAAAAGAAGTGAGAAATTATTGATTTGAATTGTGATCTATACTGAAATTGAACAAGCGCTTGAATGAGAAAGATTTCTTGATGAATTGAAAGTGTTCTACCCATTGTTGTGCCAAATTGAGATTAAGAAGCTTGAATATATTGTTTGAATTGCAGAGATTTTGATCACAATTCTTTGACCTCAAGGTGTATGATAAATTACCTTTCATCTATTTCTTTGACTTCTGTGCTTGATCAAGAGCTTTGTGTTGATTGACCTATATCTTTAGCATTCCTATCGTTTTAGTTCTTGTTGTTGATCTACTTTGACTAATTGATTGAGTTTTGTAGACACTTTAGCATACTTTGAGGGAGTAAAAGCCTTGACTAAGAACCATACAAGAGTGAAAGGTGAGGTTATACATATTCCCCGGTTTTTCTTGTTGTCTTTTGTAGGTGAATCATATCTAAAACATTATCTCAAGCATCTTATTATGGACCAAGTTGGGAGACATCACAACCTTGTTCTTCTAAGGAGTATGTGCCATATAGTGGATAGAAGTAGCTAACAAATGAATTCATCTAGAGGAAGATATCAACAAGAGTATTATGATGAAGACTCATATGACTATGACCATAAGGAGATGATGGAAACCTAGCTAATTCATTGCCACAAGGATCAATCATAAGATCAATGGCATCAAAGATGTGGAAGGCATTCATCACATTCATGCAAATAAAGGAAGAATTGTATGATTTGGAGACCATCTTTGATAAGCCTAAGTTTGAAGAAAATCAAGTTGAACTGAAGTTATGGAATATATCATCTATGAAGGGGATTGAAATCTTCAATTCAAGCCAAGAAATCATCCAAGATATTGAGGAATCAAAACTACATGAAAGGATGATAAAACAAAGCCAAAATGATGAAAAATCATGGCAGAGAAGGGTCCATCCAGAGCCAGGCACAAAGCATCCATCGCTGGATCAATTTCGACCAAATATCTGTTGTTCAAGTAGCTAGCGGGGGCAGTGTCTGGTGCATTACCTGGCATAGGACAGAGGGAGATTTGGAGCCATCTGGTGCAGGACAAGAGGAGCCTGGCGCCGGACACTGTCGTTCCAACCACAATCAAGTTCTGTTTTGTTCAGTTTTTACTTGTCTTTACTTATAATTTTAAGGGTGATTTAACAAACTAAGTCTTTAACATCCTAAAGTGATGTAATTAGGGTTGGAATGTTTCCCTGCTATAAATACTCCTTTGTTTGTATTCAAATTTAACTAATCTATTTTAAATCAAATTACAACTTCTCTTTGAGAGAATTTTCTGATCAAACTTGTGAGATCTTAGGAAACTCTTTTAGGGTTCTTGAGTGATTACAGTTGTACTATCAATTACTTTGGTGTCTTTACAAATCAAGAGAGTAGTTGATGAAGAATTTGCTTCATAGGTCATTCTAATTAACCAAACCCAAACCTTAATTGAATCCTGTGAATTAAGTGTGATATTTGATCTTGATTGCATTCCAACATCAATCCAATTTCAAAAATCACATCATCTTTTGGTATCAGAGCTATGGTTTCATCAATTGAGGTTTGAACTATCTTTATTTGTTTTCAATTGTGTGCTTGGATCATGTTTGTTTCATTGAAATCTCATGATCTAGGGTTTGTTTTGTGATTTTGTTCTTCTGCATCTATCCTACCTTCTAATTATGATCTTTGTTTGCGTGGATCTAACCTAATGATAAAGAAAAGTGTTGATTCAATTTGTAAAGGTGTTTGTTTTTCTTCTATCTTCCATACAATGAAAAAAACAAAAAAAAACAAGAAAGAAAGTTAAAAAAAAAAAGTTGAAAAGAAAAACAGACGCAAAAAGAAAGAAAAACAGGGATGAAAAGAATTGCAAGAAAAATCCGAGAAAAGTGATTGACATTGTTGATTTGTCTTGAATAAGTGATATATTGGAATACTTGAAGGTGTGAAGATGATTTATGATTGAGTTGAAAGTTGAATTGGCATTGATTGATACAAAATTGAAATTAGTTTTGTGAAATTGCCATTGTACAGATTTTTATCACAATCTTCTTAGACCTCTAGGTGTTCGACAAAATACCTATCATCTATTTCTTTGAGTTCTAAGTTTCTATCACTTCAATTGTGTTGATTGACCTATTTTCTAAACTCATTAGTTCTTGTAAGTGAATTCTTTGTTGACTATTTGATTGAGTTATGTTGATTGCTTGGTATCTTACTTTCGGTGATTGACATTATTCTTTTGAATCAACTAAGAACTTCAAAAAGAGTTTGAGTGGGAACAAGGCTAAGAGAAGTGAGATTCTTAGAGTGAAGAAAATCCATATAAAGTGTGAAACACAAGTGATAGTGAGAAATCATGAATAAGGAAGCTTCACCTTTATCACAAGCTTCAGCTATGGGTGAAGATCATGGAGGGTATGCTTTTCTTTTGGAGGAAATGAGAAAGATGTCAAGGGAAGTGTCAAGAGACCTTTCTAACAATATCCATAAGTTGAGAAGAGATCGTAGTGCACTATTGGAGCAAGTGGAAGAAAAGGAGAATAGCAATGAAACCTCCGTTGCGAAATCAACTACCTCAAAGAGGAAGAGGACATCAACCAAGAGTACCACCAAGAAGGAGATATGTGTAAGAAGAATATGAAGAGGATGATAGCCATGAAGGTGATTATGAAGATGAGTATGAAGAAGAAAGGCCAAGAAGACAAAGGAGGGACAATGATGTTGATAAGAATCTGCCACCTTTCTATGGAGGAGATGATCAAAATGCATACTTGGATTAGGAAAGGAGAGTGGATTCAATCTTTGAATGCCACAATTTTTCTGAAGAAAAGAAGCTTAAATTGGCATAAATATTACCAAAGAGACCTTCATCACAAACTCCAAACTCTAACATATGGGTCTAAGAGTGTTGATGCATACTACAAGGAGATGGAAATGGAAATGATTAGAAGTAATCTTGTTTGAGAAGAACCCAATGCAACGATGGCAAGGTTTCTAAATGGATTGAATAATTAGATAGGAGATCTGCTTGAATTGCAACACTATGAAGACTTAGAGGAAATGGTTCAAAGAGCTGTCAAGATTGAAAGACAAGTCAAGAATAGGAGATCACATTATGGGAAAACCTTCCAATCTTCTAGTCGTGGAAACTCAACTACCAAGATTACAAGTTCATGGCCTAAGAGGGACCAAGGAGTAGCCAAGCCTTCTACAAAGGAAGAACTCTCCAAACCTAAGGTGAATGACACCAACGGAACATTTGGAGACAAAGGTAAACCTTGTCCTAATAGAGCTAGAGATGTTAAATGCTTTAAATGCCATAGTTTTGGACATTATGAATTGGATTGTCCAAACAAGAGAGTCATTATTAAGATTGATAGAGATAATATTGAGTCTTGTAGTGAGAACGAGGATGAGGATTGGAGTGAAAATTGTCGAAATGCAATTGATAATGATGAGAATGATCCCATTGAAGGGCAGCTATACATGATGATTAGAAGGGTTTTAAGTACTCAAACAAAAAAGGAGGATATTCAAAGGGAAAATCTATTCCACTCTAGATGTTTGATTAATGGAAAACTGTGTAGCATGATCGTTGACAGTGGAAGTTATGTGAATGTTGCTAGTTGGTATATGGTGGATAGGTTGAAGTTACCATTCATTGATCACCCAAAACCATATAGATTTCAATGGTTAAATGATAGTGGAGAAGTGAAAGTTGGAAATCAAGTTAGAGTATCCTTTTCAATAGGAAAGTTGAGTGATGAAGTGTTTTGTGATGTGGTTCAAATGCAAGCAACACATTTGTTACAAAAACAAATACACACTTGAGTTTGGGGGAAAGTGGATTCATTTGAATTCATTGAAACCACCTGAGGATTATGTCTATCAAATTACACTTCTTGTCAAAATGAAAGTATATTATGAGGGAAAATAAATGAAAGACAAAGAGAGGAAAGATATTGATGGAAAACAAAATGAGAATGGATTGAAATTGAAAGAAAAGGAGAAGAAAGGAAAAGAAAAAATTGAAACAAGCTATGAGAAGTAAGAGGAGAAAAGAAAAGAGGGAGAAAGCAAAAGTGAAAAAAAGTCGTGAACTTTTATGCAAAAGAAAGAGAGGTAAAAGAAGCTTTTGTGAGTATGATCCATATGGCATTACTTATGTATAAGCATTCTTTAATTTCTTCTTCTAATGAATTTAACAATTCTTGTCCAAGTGCCATTAACTCACTTTTCACTACCAGAAACAGTGGCATACACGACAGCACTCTACGCAGAGGCTAAAGGACAGCCGCAAATACTAACTATAAGCGACGGGCCGCACTAAGAAGCTCTTTATATGGTGACTCTAGGGCAGCCGTATATAATGATAATCTTATATGACAAGTTGTCGTATACCCGAGTACAAACACAACAATTTGTACAAAAAAACCATTTTATGCAACAGATTTTTATCCATCGTATATTATATCAAATATATTCGACTGTACACAAGAACAATTCTAGCCAATTTTCAAATATATAATGCAGCCAAAAAGCCGTTGTATATATGAGTATATTGATACGGTGGTTTTGTAGCTGTCGCATATGGATTAGTTTTAATACGACTGCTGTGAGGCCTCAGTATAAACAATTTCGTATTTAATTTTTTATTTATTAAAAATTACTCATGGATTATTATTAATTTGTAAATTATATGAGACCTTAAATTTTTCAATGGGTATTTTTGAAGGAAAAATGATTTTCAGCATTCGAAGAATCATATCATGCTTCTTCTCCATATGATGTACCCAATTCAATGCAAAGGAAGTGAAGATATAAAGTGAGGGCGTAAAAAAATTGACTTGTAGGTGTCGGTTAATCTAAGAAAAAAAACTGAAGGAAGGAACTAGTAATATCAAGAATGTCACTTTTTATTGAACAAAATTTTTTATTATTTAATTAATCAATAAGAACTGTATGCCTTTCTTCTTTTCTTTTTTCTTTTTCTCTTTTTTTCTCTAATTCAATTTATCATGATTTTGGATGAATTTCATATTCATTATAATGAATTGAGACTCAAATAGATAAAGTCGTATTCAAATGGGAATTTAAACGCTTGCCTTCTATATTATTGGCATATGACAATCAGAACAATAAAACCAATACAAAAAATAATCACCAGTGATCTACAGAAAAGTAAAAGAGGATTCTTCCATTTCAATTTTTATAGTGTCCTCCTAAAATTACATAAGACATGTAAAAACAAAAAATTTCACAACAAAAAATTATACATGAAACTGCACTAATGCATGATGTTTTACACATGAAAATTCTAAAAGTTTTCTTTCACTCCTAAAAAATGAAATATTAATGGACAGACAATTTATAACCATGGCTTCTACACATAACTGAAATGCCATGTACACAGAATGTCTAGCTTCATTCTCTGAGTTGTCTCCTAGATGGCCTGTCCAATAAAATTACATGAAGGAAAAGAAGATTGCACACCTACTTATTTCTTTTATTGGAAACTGCATCTATTTCTGTAAGTTTGCAATTAAAAGAAAAAGAAATACACAACTTGGTGCTTGGATGGCTTTCACTTTGCATTTGTATTCAGTAATAGAATTCAAGGGTGCTCATAATAAAAATCCATGCTATCACAACCTATCACTAACCAATCTGTAAGCATTTAAATTGGTTATAGAAAAAACCCATATATCAAAGTTTACCAATGCAAGATCACCATTTGATTTATAAACCTTTAGCTATGATCTAGAAAAAAGAAAATGGTTTCCTGTTGAATAACAAGAAAATTACCTTTGCATCATGACAAAACTTGACATATATATACATAAGCTCCAAAAATTTAATTGTTTTTGCATTGACAAAATTATATTCCTATTGCAATTTTTTCCATCTTGAATAATTAAAAACTCAAATAATCTGAAAATTATTGGCCAAAAAGCAACAGAGATCAGAAGTTCTGCAGATCTTTCATAGCCACTGAAGTCATTTTCTTCTTGAACCTTTCTAAAGTCAAAGAAAATAAAGAACCATCCCTGAAGTTTACGAAACAAAAAAGAGAATAATGTCAGAGGCATAGAGAGCATGGAGAGATTATCACACCATTCTACGATGCCAAGAAATACCTAGGTAGTTCGTGCTCTTGTTTGAGTTCAAAATGTTGCTGAAAATGAAATCCAACCATGCATGAAAAGGCTATTAATGAAGCAACCAAAGAAACAAAATAGTTACTTATTACAAGCTAATCTTCTATGGTTATGACATAAACCTCTGCATGTAAAGATAAATACAAAACATGAATAACAATAGGAAAATACTAATAACACTTTTACCATATCCAATAAGTTGCTCCTAAAACTAATTACAAGAAAGAGATAACATAGCAGCTAAAATCACTCAAACAACTCCACTTAATGCAATGAAAATGATAAGTTACCACAACTCAGTAAATCCAACTTCAGAACTCAAATTGTAGCACATTCCAATACATACTATAGAAATACTTAAGCATTGATTCCCTCATTGAAATGTAAATTGATAAGCAAGCAAATAATCAAGAGAAAAAAAAAACTCTCCTTAAAAGACGAAGCTAAGATCTTCAAAGAAGTTTCACACTTTCCAAATGTTGTATACACCTTGATGCCATTATCAACAAAAGACTAGACGAATGCCTGCAACATAGATTCTCTTTTCAGAGGTAAAAGAACAAGCAAGAAAGCAATATATGGATAAAAATTAAATAAGTATCATGTTCATTACTAAAGATTTGATGTAATGCCATGAAATAGAAGTTATTAATTGGTCATATCAGTCACAATTGTTCTTCTTCAATTGTTGCCTTTAAACGCTTGCCTTCTAAGTCTAACTCTTCACCGTGTATCCCATGCCTCACCCAAAAGCTATCTAGTTCACGAACAATTGGCTGTGTATCCAAATCTTGTACAGTAAAGGAGGCCAGTTCATTATCTCGTGAATATGCATCATAGTTGTCCCTCCTACTCATCGACATAGCCACATGCCAATCATGTTGGACAGGACATTGTGAATACCAAACTTGCTCTGCCTGGTTGGCCATAATAAATGCCTTATCAGTCTCCTTATTGTCACTGTACAACAAATGATTAAAGTTCACCATTGTGAAGTTAAACTCATCTGTTTTCAAACCTGGTTCTAAGTCGAGCCAATCTCACCTGAATAAGATGAATTGTACAACATTTCTGTATCGGATTTTATAGATGTCGGCTAGCACCCTGACCGTGCGCGTCGCAACACACGCAAATTAAACCTAATTACCAAATTATGCAGTAGGGCAAGTAGGGTCGAACCCA
>JAWZTD010016561.1:0-21135 GCA_035221335.1 Echites panduratus | reverse complement strand
ACATAAAATGGCATTATGATGTTGCCACCATCAATAAATAACCCACAATTTTTTGTTGTTAGATTTAAAAGTACTAGTGGTTTCCCCCCCCCCCCCCCCGCCCTCTTCCCCTTTTATTTTAACAATGTGGATGATGATTGATGCTCATGAAAGTCTACTTAAAATACAAAGAGTCTTATTTTTTGTTATTCGATACTATATTACTTCAGTTATGAAGTTCAATGTTTATATATATTTTTTTATGAACTTGAATTTCTCTCTTGATAATAATACTTCTACCAATATTTTAAAAATCGGACCGGACATCAAACTAGAAAAGTTAGTGATTTACGGTTTAATGGTCTAACCGTAATTGAATCGTAATTAAACAGGTAATATTATAATAAAAAATAAAATATATATCTTATCGATAAATTCTTTTATTAATGATTTAAGATATAATAATTTCATAATACAATAATATTCAAAACAATTTTATAGATATAATATTAACATTTTTTATGATTAATAATAACAAATTGTATTTTATAGTGATTTAAATATGGTAATTTTTATTGTGGATAAAATTTGGCGATTATAAGATATTTTATTTATTAATTAATATTTAATAATAATGTATATTTAAGTATTTTTTTTATTTTATAATAACTAAGTGAGTAAATTTATTATTTGATTGAAGAACGATTCAATAAAAAATGTATTTAATTTTTTTTGTTGAAATTTGAACTAATTTGGTCCCGATTTATGTTTTTTGAAAAATTGATCGGTTCATCTTCAGACCGACAAATTCATCATTCCAACTGGCCTGTCCATTTCGAATTTTTATTTAGAGAAAAGTGATTTTTTTATAAAATGACTTCTTTCAAATAGGTTTGATGACCGGTTCACGGTTTGATTGGTCCAACTAACTAATCCAGTCCTATTTGGTCTGAAAAACAATGATATGTTCACATCCAATTTAAATCGTTTAGAATTGAATATTTTATTTTTAAAATAAATAAATTTTTAATGTAAAATCTCATAAATAACATCTTTAATATTAAGATTTCAATCCACCTATCTAAAGATCCTTATACTAATTACTTCCTAAATTTCAAAATAATTATCACTTAAGGGCGAAGTTATTTTTTTCAGATTAACGGTCACTTACAACTTAATCCTTCAATTTCAATTTATTTGACACTTAAAGAGGGAATATTTACTTTAAAATATTTCTCATTTATACGTTTCTAGAAAAAAAAAAATTGTAAGTAAAGTCTTTATTTGACTCTTAATAGTCAATTTTTTTTTTTTAACAATTTCCAACGACAGACTATTACATTCACACCTCCAAATTTTTAAAATCCACCAATCTTTATCATACTAATCCAAACTAAAGGAAGAAACAGGAGAGAGGAGTTGGTGAAAATACAAAAAGGAGAAAATCATAAATTAAAAAAAAAGATAATATTATGATTACCTTAATTTAAATTAAAAAAAAAACCTTAATTAACAAACAAATTCGAACTATGAAAATTTACACAATTCAAATAAAATTGATAATTTTTAATTAAATCAAAATAAAATATTCCAATTTTTTTTATCAAAATTGCATATTCTAATGATTAATTACTCTTAAGTATTATTAGAGGGTGATGCAAAGAGTCCACTTAAAAAGGCATTGAGCAATAGATCCCAGGGGACATTCAAGAAAATATCAGCCCCTCCAGTCCATATATGACAAGGAACCCACCTTATCCTTTTCAGCCCAAAATACCCCTTGAGTTTCTCACCAGCAAAAGATAGAGTCGAACCGTCCCACGTCTCTCCCAAATTCACCATACTATTTATATCAGCCATTTTCATCTTCATTTCAATCATCCACCCCAGATCAGATCAGGTTTTTCTCAATCTGAAGCTCTAATAATGCCTATTCCAGATTCTTTGTCTCTGGAATCTGATCAAAATGAATATCTCCACAACATATTAGAAAAGGCACGCCCATTTCTTCGTGGAGAACTAGAAAAAGTCGATAAAAACCTCCCTTCTCAAGTCTCAGTCCTGCGTTCTGTGGGTGCTGGAGAGTGCTGGCATAAGCACGGAAGCTTTCTTGATCATCTGGTTGATATTTATCGTATACTGAAGCTATGGGGAGCTCCTGATGCCGTTTGTCTATGTGGGCTCTTTCACTCTGCTTATTCAAATTCCTATGTAAATCTTGCCATCTTTGATCCCTCTACCGGCAGGGAAACCGTTCGTGATCATGTGGGTGAAGCTGCAGAGAGATTGATTTATCTGTTCTGCGTCGTCCCTCGTCAGCCTTTGATTCACGATGATCTTTTGTTCCATTACAGTAGCGCAGAGCTTATGGAGCATTTGAAATTTTCCGAGACTTCCGTAAAGAATGCTGTGGAGAAAGGGTTGTTCGATGTTGCAGAGAATTGGAGGAAGAAATTACAGTCTCTTCTTCCCGCGGAAGGGATCTTAGTGAAGAACATAAAGACCGGTGAAGATGTCAGGGTTTCAAGAAGAGTGGTTGCCACTTTTCTCATGATGACAATGGCCGATTTCAGTGATCAGATCTTTGGTTGGCAAGATGTCCTGTTCGACAATTCCAATGGCCTTCTTGAGTACGCCGGGAATAATTACTTCGCTTTGTGGCCTGGAGATGGCAAACCGGGGCTTTGGGTGACCTCAATTTCAAGAATGGGTGCATTATACACTCTGATTCTTAGAGAAGAACAAATTCTTATCGAACAGAGGAAAAGAAATGGGGGTGATGAGATAATAAAAGACAGAGATGAAGACTTGGAGCTTGTGACACCCCCAGTTCTGGAGAACTGTACCAGAGTTCTGGATGCTGAAGAGCAGATAAAGGGTAGGGATCTGTACTGGGAAGCCATTTGTAATGCAGATAAGCTAGGGTTGGAGAAAGCAGAGGAATTGTTACTTGGTTCGATTGAGAAGAACCCTTTTGTGGGAGAAGCTCATGTGGTTTTGGGACAACTTTATCTGAGCAAAGGGAGGTTTGAGGAGGCTCAGAGGGAGGGAGAGAAAGGGCTGAGAATGATATTGGAGTGGGGAAGCCCATGGGACAAGAGGATGTCTTGGGAAGGATGGATTGCTTGGTCAAGAGTTTTGGTAATGAAGGCTAAGGAGAAGTCATGGCCGCAGACATCATTTGGGATTCTCAATTTAGGTCTTGTAAAGTAGATTTTGATATTAGTCACTTTCATGCATCTTAGAAAGGATAATCCAAAATGAAATGGGACTTTTAAAAGGTATTATTATTATTAGGAGCTTGTATGCATCCATTTGATGAAAGTAAGGATGTTCAATAATAATTCGAGTTATGCTGCTGGTTAATTTTTCTCTCTGGATTTTAATGAATTTGCTGTATTACTTAAACATTGCAAGCAAAGTAGGAGTTAGGAACCAAATGTTTGTTAACAATAGATATACCTTAAAAGAAGCTAAAAGTTGAATAGGAATAACTTGTTTGCAAGGTCACGAGTTACAAAGACATTTAAGTGATGCCACAAATTCAGATAACAAAAGCTTGAATATCTTGTCAACCCCATATCTGATGCCTCCACCCCGGTTTTTCAAGAGGAGCCTGATTAAACAAAACAATATCTCATAAAACCAAGACCTGCATTGGTATATTCCCTGCATGAGATAACAACTTCTACTTCCAACCATGGTATTTCTTACTCCTGTAAGTAATCAAAAACTTCCTTCTTCTACCGCTCTTAAAAGGGAACGCAGTCCCATCTATTTGCCCCTCACATCACATATTTCCATATTTGTCAAGAATAGTTACTGGCAAAACATCCGGTGGATGATTTCAAGAACAACAAACTATCATCTGCAGAGAAAAGATGAGTAATCATCGGACCACTTCTTCTGATTAATGATCGAATCCTTTTGCACATAGAATACGATGAATAAATAGTTGTAAAGTCGTTATGCATATAAAAAAGTTTGAAAATAAAATATATGGATTGTTCGAGAAAAATCTTAAATAGTTGGCATGTTTTTTTTTATTATTATTTTAATTTGGCTTATTTTTCCTCTAAATTAAAAAGGTGAGTAGATAAACACTTGAAGAACATAATTTTCATCATTTAGTTAATATGATTTAGCAATGGCAAACGGGTGGGTCGGTTAAGCGGGTTGGAGAACCCGTCAAATTCAGACAGGGCGGAGTGGGATGGGTCCAGCTAATGGCGAGTTGGGGACGGGCAGGTCCTAGTGGTTTTTTTTTTATCTTTTAACTCTAAATATAAATTATAACAATCGTATAAACTAAAAATTGAAACACTACGAAATGTAATTTCATTCTACTAAGTTATTGATTATCACAAATTAACAGTATAATTAAAATTATATTTAATTGTTATCAATATGTGATGTAGATTATTCTCCGTAAAAGTTTTAATCTTAATGCAAATTTGGTTGAGCCATATTTTGAATTCGTTTTTCTACCTTGATCCAATTGAAATACACATGAGAGCTTCCAAAGTGTCAGGTGCCATTAGATTCCTTGATTCATTGAGTTTCCTCCCACTTTCACTTAAGGCACTTTCAAAATGTATCTAACCACACCATTCCATGTAAAATTAAATATTAAATCTTGCCTCAAGATTATGATAGGTAATTTATCCTTAAAAAGGGACAATTTTGTTACCATAAGTGAGATGGAGAAAATCAAATTAAAAGTATTTTAAGAATAATAATTTAATTAATGCTTCCGACATTGGAACTCGAAAGTCACAATATGTCCAACTTCCAAGTCAAAAACATCTTGCTAAAAAAAATGAGGGAGAAATCAAATATGCGTAAATCAGAATTCTCTCCAATAAGTTTATAATACGTTGAGGGCATGTTTGTAAAACTTATAACTTAAAAAATAAGCACTTTAAGTGAAAAAAAAAAATCTTATTTGTTTAGACTCTTTATAAAAAATAAAAAAAAAAAACAAGTTGAAGAGAAAAAAAAAGGGTGCAAAATTTAACTTATTTTTCTAGCTAATAGAAAAAACATTTCAATGATCCAATTTTCATACTAACTTCTTTTAATTTTTTCTTCACATTTTAAATTTTAAAATTTTCTTCTTCTTATATTTAATCTTTTTTTCCTTTTTTAATATTTTCTCCTTTTTTTTCCAGTTACCTCTTTCTTAATTCTTTTCTTTGAGTTTTTTTTTTCCTTTTTTCTTAAGTTTTTTTAAAGAAAAAGAAAATTCATTTTCTAACCACCACCCCATTCTTCAACTGTTTGTTGTTTAGTTCTTTATTGAAGATTCATTTTATTTAATTCATATTAATATCTTTCTACTTTGTGGAGATTAAAAAATGTCAAAAAAAAATACAATCTATTTTATTATTTTTGAATTGAACATTATTATTATTATTATTATTATTATTATTATTATTATTACATCTTGATTTTATATTATTTTTTAAAAAGGATCAGTATTCATGTATTGTGTTAAAAAATAATTTAAGTTTACTTAAATATATTAAATATTAGCATTTAATATAGTTAACCTATGAAATATAATTATTCTATTAAATCTTCAAAAAATTATAGTACAAACAAGATTTTCAAAAATAATTAAAATTATTTGTTCATCCAATCAGCTTTTAATTATGAACAAAAAATTCATTCATTATTGCACTCAACCACAAATAATATTAAAAAACAATTTTTTTATAAGTCCATACAAACAGACTTGAAAAACAGTACATACCATAGTTTTACTCTAAGGATCCATTTATATCAGGGCTTAATCCACAGTCTGGCCATATATATTTTACAAGTTTAGTCATTAAATTATAAAATGAATCAATTTGATCATTATATTTTTCATTTTAAACAATTTAACCATTATATTTTGAGTTTAAAAATTTAACGAAGATTGATATTTTTAGTCCCTTATAATTTTTGTTTTTATAAGTTTGGTCCAAAACCTTTTTTTTATCCCCCAACATTTTTTTATGTGAGTTTGGTCCATATCTATTTATTTTAGTTTTTTTTTTGTCCTCCACCTTTTATGTTTTTACATAATTAGTCCAAATGAAAAGAAAACGTGTTTAGGAGAGTTTTTTGACCGGATCAAAGAAAGGTATTTTAAGAATTTCATAATTTAAATTGTCATTTTTGTCCTCCATCTTTATTTTTTAATCTCTTTTAGTCCTCTACCATTTTATTTTTTATATATTGGTCCTAAAATTAAATATTTAAAAATAAAAAGTTTTGCTTACAATAAGATTTGAACATTTGCCCTTATATTTAAGGTAAAGTAACTTAAGCTTTTTATTTTTAAAAAAAAAATTGGTGAAGGATCAAAAAAACTACAAAAAAAAAGTCTTTGACCAAATTGATAAAAATAAAAAAAATAAGGGACCAAAAATATCAATCTTTCAAAATTTAACCACTCGACGGTGGTTTTATTGAATAATATTCTCAATTATAATCAATTTTCGATAATAATATTATGTGATTTTCCATATCACCAAAAAAATTTATATTGATAATATTCATGATTTTGTCAATTTTTTTCTTTTATCTTTTTTTATTAACATATTTTGCATGAAATGGAGAAAAGTTTTGCACCTAATTTAGTTAATATGAAAAATTTTAGTGATATGACACAGTTATATGATATTATTAACAAAGGATTTATTATAGTTATAACTTTTATTCAATCAAATGGTTATATAGTGGTTAAATTATCTTAAAATGCAATGCATAAGAATTAAATTGACTAATTTTATAATTTAATTCTTAAAGTTAAAAAAAAATTAACAAATTCAGTTGGCTACTAATTCATTTATGGTAATCAAATCCTATTCGGACTGGAATCCTCTAATAATCAAAGAAGTTATGCATGGCTTGACTCTTATTTTGGGTGATCCCTCTGGATACAATACAAGGAATTTCATGAGCCCATGAACTGAGTGGGCTATCCTAGCTAGAGACCCAAGGTGGACGAAGAGCACATTTTGTAAGAGAGAGAGAGAGAGAGAGACTGGGCCTGATCACCCGTCTGTTCTATGCTAAACGCATCAATAAGAATGTTAAACAAACATCGTGTTAAATGTTTCATTTTTTAAAATTAATTAAAATTTTATTAAGAAAATTGATATTATAATTATAAAATAATTTAAATAAAAAAAATTTCTTAAAAATATTTGAAAGTTAAAACGGAACAAAATGAATATTATAATTATCCATTAAACACATTATAAATAGTAATGCACATAAAAATGCTTATTCATGTTCCATATAATGAAAATACAATAAATTAGTAATAATGCATCTACAATATGTATCATTAGGATGCATTAACGAAAAAGAAAGTATGGGGCAAACTTATCAAAAATTCTTCCCTTTTTCTCCTCTATCAATCTTTAATTGTACCAAACAAAAATAAAACAATAAGCTGAGGAAGGAGTTGGATTTCCCTCTATGGTCAAGCCAAGGGGGGGTAAAAAAGAAAGAAAACCGAGCCTTTTTGGCAGGAGGCAGCTTTCCTCAGGTAATCAATCCTACAAAATAAACAAAGCTACAAAAGGCCTTTTTGGGATGAGCATGCGATTGAATTGAACTTACTAGTTAGTTAGTACCATACAATACAATACAATACAACACAACACATCAATCAATCAATTATTTTTATTGCAGACGCGGTTTTACATTTATTGAGTTCTTATCCATATCCAATAGTACATAAGATTGAGGCCCACTCACTTGTGTTATAAATAAAGGTTCCGATTGGTGGGCCTCAAACCCAATTACCAAACCATTTACAGTTTTCGACTACTAAATATTTGCAATGCTACACTCGAAATAAATTTTTTTTTTTTTTGGCAATTTTTTTTAGGTGACAAAATAGATAAGTTATTTTAAAATTTGGTCACAATTTTAAGTTGAACAAATTTGAGTGGAGAGAATTTTTTTTTGGATTATTTTAACCTTGAAATATGAGAGATTTACAAAACTATCGATATATAAAATCAAATGCACAAGTTGTTAACTATGAGTTACATGTTGTTGGTTTAAGTGCAATTGTAGATGATTCACTTACTCCTACGGGTTTCTTATTATTCAATTAAGGGTTGTTTTTGTTCAGTTAATTGTTGTTGGTTGATTACGGAAATCTAAAAGTGCTTTATCTTACTTTATTAAAACTGAACTTGTAACTTCCTACTGTCAGACTATCTCATAGCTCATTCAAGCACTTTTCTTCCAGCAAACCATAACAGTCATTTCAATGTACATTTCACTGCTTAGAAGCTTGAAAACATCTCGAACAAGCATAGTTGGTCAAGTTACTATCTCCTCGCACCCATACACGTAGAATCCATAAAACTTATAGATAACTCATATCATCGTTTAAACAACTCATGACAATTACAGGTAAGAATGCCAAGTATGAAAAAATTATGATAGTGTTGGTTTAATGATAATAAGGATATTGAGGTCAAATCACATCCAGTATGTCTAAATTTTGAAAGGTTTAAAATTGTGGTCATTTTGATAAATGGTTATCCAAAAGAGTACATACAGTGCAATTTCCACTTTTCTTTAATATTTATTAATTTTGTTTTATTTTTATAATTGCGTCTCTATTGCTTCATACAATAATTTTGTAGAACCTACTCCTATCTCTCAGGCGATTTCCAGATTTTTTTTTTTTTATTACACTTTTTATGTAATACTCTTTAATATATCAATAAAAAATTTACACATGTCCTAAAAGATCAAACATTCTTAGAATTAAATTTATGTAAAATATATTTACAAAATAATCAACATACACATGTAATTTTTTTATTAATATAATAGGTAAGGTTACATTAAAAAAAATATAAATTATAAGATTCAAAACCATCTCATCCCAAAAAAGATAGTCTAGATTTTTTTTTTTTTAAAGATAATTATTATAATGTACAATATTAAAATAACCTTGTTAGTTGTCTGTACGCATTTACTCCTTTTATTACAAGTGCAACCTTTTTCTCTATTTCCTCTTCCCTTTATTTTCATTTCAATCAAGTTCATCGAATATTTAGAGCTGTCCAAGACTTGAAATACATTGAATGAAGAGTCAAATTAATTAACTAAAAATAATTGTACCGATTGGAATTAACTAACATTTATTAATGGCATGCGGAAAAAAAGAATGCAATCAGATTAACTGATTACTTGGACTAAAAGAGTATGAATTGTGTGCACAAATTTCAGGCAACTGAATATGTGTACTTAGATTTCTTTAAACTTTTTTTTTTTTTTTTTTTTTTTATACTCACCCGGTCTTAATCCTCCCTTTCAGGATCAACGGTATGTATCCCACCTAACTTGACTGTGTCTCGAATTCGAGACCTTACAATCTCAAATACAACTGCTTATCACTAAATTAACAAGGGTCGTGGATCTCTTTGAACTTCTCAATTTAGGCAATTTGCATCTCATCATTAACCCATATATCTCATTCATAACTATACTAATTAATTATAAAGATAATTCGATAAATAAAATTAAAATTAAATTCATAGTTTAATTCTTAGTTAAAAGTAATTGAATGGAGATATATAAATTTCTTTTCTGAGTACGAATCTCAGTTGATTCTAGTGATTGTTTGGCCAGCATAGGTCATGCTAGGGTCCATTTAGTGATACATAGTCATAGGGTATTCAATACAGGCCGAAACCCTGCCTGTGTTATACCGTACATATCTGTCTGTGTTCACCAAATAAATGTCAAAGAGAAGGGAGAAAACTTAACACAACAGTACTATAAGTTCAGATCCCATTACAAAACCCGGTTGCACCCGTCCAAATGAGATTAATTTCAGACAACATAATTCTAATTAAGGGGGCATTCTCTAAGAGCATTTTGTTTTTAGTTCTATATATAATTAATAAAGAAAATATCGTCAATCTTGTGTCATATCTAATGTATCAAAAGTCAAATTCTTATCTCAGAATAAGGATTGAACTCGAATTTTTTCAATTTAAAATTTTAAAAGAGAGAAAATTAAACTCGTGATCTCTTTTACATATTAGTCAACTACTTATCACTTGTTTCTCGCTATGAGGATAATATGATAAATTTAATCAAAGTTAAAGGCATTCATTCAACTTTTATAGAAGATATTCTATTCATATAGAAGAAGTTTTATTTGTTTGGATTTAATAGAAAGAAATCTCAAGTAGATTTTATTGAGAATCAGTGGCTTTTTTCTTCTGAAAAAAAAAAGAGTAGATTCTTCGAACTTTCACCTTTAGACAAAGTTCCCCTAAACCAAGTGATCAATCTAGATGCTTAGGATTTTCTATCTAATCTTCTATCCCATTAATAGAAAATAGACATTCATATCTACAAAGATAAGTGTCATTAATTTTTAGTTTATTACTTTAGATTTTAGTTTATAAAATGTAAAATAAATGTGTATTTTGCATGGGTGGTATAGAAGATGCAAATCTCAATCTAAAGACTAAAGCTTAAAGCGAGATTTATCACCTTAAAAATTTTGATATAATCTATCTTCTTGGTTCAAACACCAAAATAGTATTTTTTAATCTGAAATTTAATGTTACTATTTTTATTTTAGATTATTTAAAATCGAATGTCTCATTTCTTAAAATAAATAAAATTTTAATATAAAGTTTCACTAACAGCCTCTCTAATATAAGAGATTTATATCCACTAACTCAATTATATCAACGTAATAATTAAATTAATGAGAAAGATAAATTGATAACTTTTATGAAAGTCAAATGTACTTCTTAATTTTTTACATTCATTCTTAAAGGAAAGGAAAAGAAAGGAAATGATATTATTATTATTATTATTATTATTATTATTATTATTATTATTATTATTATTATTATTAAGATACAAATTTTTTTTCCAAATTGTTTTCAAAATTTTGAAGTAACTATTTGTGTAAATAAAAAATTAAGAAGATTGGTACTTTTGGTCTCCCACCTTTTTTGTTTTTATAAGTCTGGTCAAAAACATTTTTTTTTTAGTTTTTTTGATCTTCCTCCATTTTATTTTTTGTGAGTTTAGTCCATATCGATTTATTTTAGTTTTTTATCCTCCACCTTTTATTTTTTTACAGAATTGGTCCAAATGAAAATAAAACATGTTTTTGAGATTTTTTTACCAGCCAAAGAAGGGTATTTTAGGAATTTCATAATTTAAATTGTTATTTTTTGTCCTCCATCTTTATTGTTTAATCTTTTTTTATCCTCTACCTTTTTATTTTTTACACCATTGGTCATGAAATTAAATCATTAAAAAAAAATTTTTACAATAAGATTTGAGCCTTAGCCCTTATATTTAAGGTAGAGGAATTTAACCAACTCAACCATCAATAATTTTTGTTTTATTTTCACATCTAATCATATATATTATTTTCAATAAAATTCTTATCAAATATTAAATATAATCTCACAATAAATCATTCACACATTAATTTTATATATTTGCATTTTACAAACAACTTTTATATATATTCAAAATTATATTTGATTATATTTGACATATCTATAATTTTTAAAGGTTTTTTAAATTAAATTTATATCTTAATTATTTTATTTAATTAAACTAAAATTTTCAGTTATAATAATATGAAAAATGAGAAATGTTAAGATTAGAAATAAAATAAAATACATTATGCACTAAAAAAAAGTAAAATAATTAAAAATTATTATAACACAAAAATAAAATAAAAGATGGAGGAAATAATTATTATGGACTAAAGATATCAGTCTTCCATATTATTATAATGGAAATTTTTAGTTATGTCAAATATAATTTTGAATATATACATAAAAGTTGTTTGTAAAATATGAATATATAAAATTAATGTGTGAATGATTTATTGTGAGATTATATTTAATATTTGATAAGAATTTTATTGAAAACAATATATATGATTATATGAAAAATAAAACAAAAATTATTGATGGTTGAGTTGATTAAGCTTTTTTGCCTTACATATAATGGCTAAGTTTCAAATCTTATTGTAAGTAAAATTTTTTATTTTTGGGGATTTAATTTTAAGATCAACGCTGTAAAAAATAAAAAGGTAGAGGACCAAAAAAGATTAAAAAATAAATATGGATAACAAAAAATGACAATTTAAATTATAAAATTTCTAAAATACCCTTCTTTGACGGCCAAAAAATTCTTCAAAACATGTTTTCTTTTTATTTGGACCAATTATGTAAAAAAATAAAATAAGTGGTGAAGGACCAAAAAAATTAAAATAAATCGATATGGACCAAACTCACCAAAAATAAAATGGTGAAGGATCAAAAAAATTAAAAAAAAAAGTTTTAGACCAAATTGATAAAAACAAAAAGATGGAAGATCAAAAGTAACAATCTTCTAAAAAATTATATACAAAAGTGTAAAAATATAAAGTGATAATTAGTACATGTTTAAAAAAGAGTTCTAAGTAAATCATGGAACAAATCTGCCAGAAGGAAAATTCCAGATTTGTAAAGTAAGTAATACTCGCAAGTCAAAGAGAGCGCGTTCCATTGTAAAAGTCCTGCGAGTTTCCGCATTCAACGCCAACTAATTCATCAATCAAGATTGACTTAAATTGAGGAGACACTGAAAAAAGAAATCAATAATGTGTGTGTGTGCGCTGTTCTGTTGCGATTGAAATATCAGGTATGGTGATCAACAATTTTCTTACCACCTTTATGAGCCATTGACCTCAGAGTTTTTTTGGAATTGTAGAATTTATTTTTAAAATAATTGTTATTTAATTCTAAACATTTTAAGATAAAAATAATGAAGTTTTAATTTTAAATGAATGGAGTGTATAATAGGTATAAAGTTAATATATTCTTTTTTAAAAAAAAAATTAATATTCATAGAATTCTTCGTTTCCTTTTATTTAAAATAAATAAATAATTACATAAGTAAATAATTAATCTCTTCGATATTATCCATTAAAAGAAACAGAAAAGATTTATTAGTCAAGCCTTATTACATGATGAGGGTAAGTGGGTAGAAAATGTTAATCCTTGAAGGTGGATGTTAGGTGATTAAATTTATCCAATCTCTAAGAGGAAAAACTTTTTTGAGGTTATGAAAATTTAATAGTGAATACATGGGATGTGTTAGGGGAGAAGTGACTTAAAAGAAAGGAAAAGATTAATGTAAAAAATATTTATAAATCTTTCATTTATATTCATGATCTAAAAAATTATGTAAAATGATATTTTTATTTTAGATTAAATAAAAATATCCATCTTTTCAAAAAATAAAATTAATAATATATTGCACTATTTAAAAAAAATTTGAATAGTTTTAGTAGGTTTCATATCTCATATTAAATATTTGTGTGTAACTCTATATTATACCGGTAAAAATTTAATACGTCCTTAAAACATCATATATTCATAAGATTTAGTTTATCTTTTTAAAATCTAATATATAAAATATATTAAAAAATAATAATTAAATGTTACGAGAAAAATTTTAATTAATATTTTTTTAATATAAAAGGATGCGATACACACATATAAAATAGAAGATCTAAAGGCTTTATAGGACATATAAATCTAATTAGAAAATTGAATTTTAAATAAGTTAATGTACATGTTTTAAACTAATAAGAAAAGTCTAGTCAAAATAGTACTTTGTATAGAAAGGGTTCAAATGTGATGACTGATGCCCAACAAATTCTTCGGGGTGGGGGATAGACAGGAAGAGTCAGGAAACAGGTAGAATCTAAATACGGTCACATGATATAAGAAGTTGGGAAAAAAGCAAAAGGACTCTAAATGGAATAAGATCTACTTTAAATTGATATATTAGATTAATTTAGTTAATTTCTTAATATATATTAATATTATCCTGTATTAGTAAATTTTAATTAATTTAAAAATAAATTTTTTTTATTTTTTACTGCAAAATATAAATATTCAATTTTGAAAAAAAAATGGAGTATTAAAAATTAAAAAAAATAATAATTTCAAATATGTTATAAAGAAAATAAAAACAGTTAATTACAAAATTCATGTTTCTAATTAATTGGAAAGAAAGAAACCTTATACTTCACAATTCCGAAAAACAGCCCTCATGATGTGTTTGAACGTCATGATGTATTCCTCTCTTTCTTTCTTTCAAAATTGAAGCTCAAAATGGTCCCAAAATCAACATTTTTTTTTTTTTTTGATACTATCATTTACTCATTTCTACTAAGGGGTTACAGTAAAATGGTTTATAAGAACATAAGACAATACTAAGAATTTGCTAAAATTGCTATTTGGGTATTAGTTTCTGAGGTTTGTGCAAATTGGTCCGCTGATATCATAGGCAGCCCTTACTAGTTCACCTTTTTCTCTTCCTTGGTCATATTTTTAATCATAAGAAATACTCCTCTGTCACTATTTATAAGTCATTTGATCTAACTTTTCTCGTCACTAAATATAAGTCATTTTTGTTAGTTTATCAGGTATTTTAATGATTTTTTACCAATGTTAACTCTCTCTTTTCTATTGTTAGTGTTATTAATTTGATTAGACCCATAAATAGGGGCAATTTAAGAAAAAAATATATATATGTTTATTACCTTCATTTTTATAAAATGATTGTCAGTGACTTATAAATAATGACAAAAGAAGTATCATGTTTGAGATGAACCATAAAAGGTAACTTATGTGATACATTTCCTCTTTAAAAAAACCCCCCCCCCCCCTTTTTTTTTTACGAACTTGAATGGTTGTTGATGTTAAATGTCATTCATTTCTCTTTATTATTTTTATGCATATTAAATGTTCGTAAACTTTTATAATACCCCTTCATCCGAAAAAGCTAGTTCAGATTTTTTTCCCCTAAATTAGATTACTATTTCTAAAAGAAACCTCTCCGGTCAATATTTATAAATCATTTAAATTAATTTTCCTTATTATTAAATATAAGTTATTGTGGTTGATTTATTAGCTATACTGTTTTTTTACTAGATTGCCTTATCTCTTTATTTCCTTAGTTAAAGTCATAAATAAGAACATTTTAGAAAGCAAAAAATAGTATCTTAATTTTGACAAAATAACTTCTAATGACTTATAAATAATGATGGATGAAATAATTACAAGGTAAAATATTAAAACAGTTCTATTAATTCTCAGTTGATATCTACTCTACTTACTAAAACTTGAACCCTTTTTCTCTCCTTAATTTTCATTCACAATCCATTGGAAAAACAATCTAAATTCCAATTAATGCCTTTCTCCTTTTTAACTATTAGAGTTCCTCCAAAATCATACGGAGGATACATCATTTCAAAAAAGTATATGTCAAGTGAAATTTAAAGTACGATATCCTTTTCAAGATTAAGATCAACCCAATCTTTTGTATGAGGAGCATTAAAAAAAAATTCTCTGTGGATCGAGAAATTTAAGTCATAAATCAGCTATTCCTTTGTGGTCTCTCATTCCATGCAATGTAGATTCAGACCAATGTCCACAAATCTAACCATGTCTAACATGCTTAGGTCAATGGAGACCCTAGGTCCGCAATCTGTCCCATTCCCATCTTACTAATCGAAGAGGGCAGTAGAGGGGAAGCTTTTGTTTGATTAAATAGAATATAGAATAGAATAACTGCTATTTTTAGAATTGTGAATATGGTTGCTTACTTATACATGGATCGGAATGAGGAGCCAAAAACTATCATGCCCAAATTTATTTTATTGTCAATTTAGATTCTTTTTAACTTTCGTGAATGTTTTTAAAAAATAATATAATTTCAATTCAATAAATAGACATGAAAAAACAAAACATAGTAGAGAATAATTCCAAATACATATTTTTTTCATATAAAAAAGAAAGAATACTAAGAAAAACAAATAAAATTCTAGAGAATATAAACAATAAAAAAATTAAATAATAAGAAACTAATATTATCCTAAATATTACTAATAAAAATGTACATATATAATAAAAAAATTATTTTAACAAATATGCATAATATATAAGAAAATACTCCCTTCATTCAAAAGTTAATGTTCATTTTGACTTTTACGAAATTTTAAAGAAAATGGTTATCCTAATTTATTTTAAATATATTATTATCAATTTCTTAAAAAAATTTCAATTAATTTAGAAAATAAGACGTTCATTTTTAGATGATTCAAAATAGCACTACTAGTGGGCTTTTAAATGTGTAGGGTACCATTTCTGGCCGTTTTTCTATTCTTTGGTTTAGAATACAAAACTGTGTTTGACTAAGGAATTACTTTTTGTGATCAATCAAGAATAGTAATTTACCGAAAATTCTTATTCTTAATTTAAAATGCAACCAAATAAAATAATAGAAATACACATTTATGTTAATAATCCATCTACCAATAAAATATTTATAAGCATCTCATAATTATTTTTTTATAAATGTATTCAATAAAATTAACCCTATAAATAGAACTAAACCCTGAATATTGCAAGGTTCGTGTAAAAATAGATTTGAAAAATCCATGAATACGGCTTTATTTATTTATTTAATAGTAAGATATGTATTTTAATTTAAAATTCATTTTTTTTTTTTGAAAATTCTAGTTCAATTAATGATTTGAAAAAAATAGATCAATCATTTTAGAAATCAGAAGAAACTGGTTTTCCCTTAATATATAATTTCCAACATGAGGTCTGTATTGCGCCTCCACGGTGACTCGAACTCAAGACCTCCCTAAAGGAGAAGTCTTAAGTGTGAGGGTCTTGACCACTTGACCACTTATCTTTTTTTTATATTTGAAAAGGAAAGGAAAGGAGAGAGAGAGAAAAGAAAATACATTGAATCTTACTTTCATTTCAAGGTCCATCAGCATCAAAGAAAAGAAAGAGGGATGGCCGGACGGACCTCCAAATCCCAAAATGTGAATAAATAAATTAATTTCTCTTATTTAATACAATTAATCCCAGAAAGAAATGAATTCTTTCTTTCAAAAGGCCAGTTGTCGATTTCTCTTTTATTATTATTATTATTATTATTATTATTATTCAATGAATTTTTTTTCTTTCTTGGGTTCGGTAACACAAAAAGTTTCTATATTTTTTTTGTTTCTCAAACAAAAAGTTTTCATGCCTAACAGCACAAGTTTAAGTAAATGATTACCAAATTTCTTTCTTTAAACTATTAAAAAGTTCTTGGTATCACATGAACTGGAAAAGGTTCCTCAACTCAATCATTCTTAGAGTACAATTCTCTTCTCTTCTATTCAATTGTTTTGAAAGAATCATCACCATTTTCTATGGAAAAATTATATGTACTATATAAAATCCCATTTTAGCTTAAATTAATTTCTAAAATTTTTAGTTTATTTATTTTTTAATATAGTAATATTAATTAATAAATTTTTTTAACCGAGATAAAATATTCATTACATTCGCTTAATTAACATTCAATATTCTCAACTTGTTTAAATTGCAATAAAATCAAACACTAGCAGCACTGCTACGGCGGTCCCATTTTGCAAATTATATGCTTCCTTCCGGACGAGAATGGACCCACCACCCTGGATAAAAGCTGTCGTGCTTTAGTTTCATGGCTTTTTGGTCAGAGGAAAAAAAAAAACAAAAGAAAAGAAAGAAAGAAAGATTTTTGGAAAATGAACAGTTTTTTTAAAGGGCACTTTGGTAGGGTTTTAAGGATGGAGCTCGATATTTATAGAATAAAGTACAACATTCATGTCTTAAAACATTTGGACATGTATTAAATAGTAGTAATTTTTAAATATGAGTATCAATATCACCATTGAAGTTGTGAGTTTTTTAATTTAACCATTCAACTATTAAATGTTTCAATTTGATCATTTAACTTTATGAGATTCGTAATTTAATCATTTAACTTTGTTTGATTTCTCAATTTAGTCATTTAACGTTGTAACTTTTTTCAATTTCATCATTTAATTTCGTGAAAATTTTCAAAGGATTTAACATTGTAATGGTCAAATTGACATATTTTCAAAGTTTAATATATGTCCCAAATCTTCTAATACACATTTGTCATATACTCCATTCTAGATCAAGTCATCTTAGAATTTTTTTTTTTTTTTTTTGCAATTTTGTTTATAAAAATATACACATAAAAAGAAAATAAAGTTAAGTTTTTTATTGACATGATACAAATTGTACAATACCTATGTGTACTAAGAAATTAAGAGCTAGTGTCAAGTAATTTTAAGGAGCATATAAATAAGTCACAAATTTTTAATGTAGTTCTTTTAGAAATACCTCATTGAATTGAATAGAAAGACGAGGATGAAAATCATAAATTTTAAATTTAAATTTCTTTAATATCCTTTTGAATTAAATTCGAATAGTTATGACTAAAAAAAAAAAAAAGGTAACAAATTTAACGAAAAACTTTAGCACGTGAAAACTTTAGTATTTGAGTCCCATTTCAAGAAATAGTTTTTTGTCTCGAACCTTTGGTTAGTAGGCAGCTCTAATTTTCTTTGAAAATGTTGAGGAGTAGAAGCAAATTACCGACGTCAAGAAATGCTCCCACAACCCCACCCCGTAGCCCCGCCCACATGCAGCGATCCTGTAGAGAAAGCGATAATATAACGAACATTTGTTTCTAATGGGACCATTTTCTTAACGTTTTAATTAGCTGAACTATTTAGATATACGATGAAATGATTAGTTAGCAAACTTCCAAATTTAGAAAGTTACTGCTGATAAGACACAAAGACAAATTCCCCCGCCCTCCTCTAGCTAATTTTTCTTGTCTTTGTAGTTAATTAAGATTTAAAGACATTTAAGGATATGAGTAAATAATTTATAATTGAATAACACACGTATTTGATTTAATCTTGTTATAAATTCGAGTCTTTATGAGATTATAACTACTAATAGTATAGTCGAAGTATGTGCGTGACCCTTACTAGGACACCGCTTATAAGTATTTAAAGATTTTTTTTTTCTATATTACCTCTCTAATGATATATTGGAATGATGTTTAGATTTTTTGAAAGAATGATTAGGGGATATTTTTGGGTAAAAATTTTTTTGTAAAATGACAGCGGTGGCTTATATTTAATGACGGATGGATACATATATATTCACCCTCCATCATTTAAAAAAAAAGGTAATAAAAATTCATTAAAATATCTAATAAATTAATAATAATAATTATATTTATGACAAGTAAAGTTAGTTCAAATAACTTATAAAGAGTGAAAGTAACACCATAAACACTCTTGGAAGAGACATGCAGTTTTATGCCATTGCCTCGACTTGAAGCCAGTTCTTCAAAGACAGTCTATAATAATACCAGTATACACAACTAGAGTAGGACCGGAAAGATGGAAATAGACTAGGCTATTTCGAAGGATTAATTCCTACTCCAAAAAAACTAATATGTTGTAAAATAATTTCAACAAAAAGGAAAATATTTAAAATGTCACCTTTATTACAAGGATTTCTCAATACAATGCAGGAAATCTAAGTGTGTTTTTTACTACGTACGAAAGTCCCTTATATAGAAGAGGAAATCTTCATTTCGATACAGTCAAAGACAAATTCTTATATGAATTGGCAGACAAAAACGAAAAACACAAAAGCTTATTATACTAATTTCTAGATAAGGGCACAAAAACAAATGTTCCTAACTCCTAGACACTGGCTTTGATGCAAAGAATTTTATACCTTTTTTTTAATCTCAAGTATACAAACTTCTAACAAACAAATTACAATCTTGAGATAAAAGCAAGAGACACAATACAATAAGGGACAGACTGTTAAATTCACAAGTACCAAAATGCACAAGCTCGTATGAATCATGTGATGTTGCTCGATGGATGAAGTCTTCAATCTTCGTTATTATGATACCAAAGATATTCTTCAGAGAACGGAGTATCTTAGTATAAACCAGAACCTGCCCAATTTATTTCTAGGGATTCCTCAAGTTCTTGACTGGTTTGGTTCCCAGTTTACTTTTTTTTCATTCTCATCGTCATCATTCTGAACATGGCTCCATAGATGTTTGACGTCCTTATTCTTTGATTAAATAGTGGAAAATAACTCTTAAACATAAGATATCCACTTTAGTGCTGTTGGAGAAGAGGTAACTGATTTTTGGGTTTTTCCCTTGATCCGCATGGGACCTGTGCAAGATGTACAATAGGAATCTCCTCTTGAATTCACTGTTGAAAATCTTGGCAAATTCACGTTCCCAATGTGAAGCAGGTTGGAACATGATTAACAAAGTTCAAAGATTAGGAAACCTCCGGACATTGTCAACATTATCAATAATCTATAGAACTAGTTGCACCTCAATGTTGAGTGCAAAGTAGTGAAGCGCAGATAAGCTCCAAGTGAACCATCGGGCATTTTCAGAAATATCTTTTTGTTTTGAGGTTTGAATGGAAATAACATTACTGTAGAGGTGATGGGGATTTAAATTGATTTTTTTTCACAAAAAATGGGGAGATTCAAAGAACACTAATCGTAAATGCCTATAAAAATGTTCCCAAGCATATGAGATAGATTCTTCATTATTAACAAATCAAAGACTTTGAGGAAAAATGTTTATTCTATGAAATGTCTAAAAAGATTAAGAACTAGACTCTGTCTTGGTGAACTTGAAGTTGATAGGGATAAAAAACTGATAGATGTATAATTTGCTACATAATTTATGTGTAAACCTTTGATTTTAATTGACGAAAATATTATTTATGTGGAATTTGATTATATTTTATGTTTTATGTTGTAAATTGAGCTTTGGAATGAAGAAAAGAGCAAAATCAAGGTTTTGGCTTGTTTTGGAGACAATCCATAAAACATGAAGGACTTTGGAAAAGATGGGAGACAAACCTCAAAACATGGAGGATTTTATGGAAAAGAGATTCTTTAAAACATGGAGAATTTTATGAAAAAGAAGAGAATCCCTAAAACATGGAGGACTTTAATGAAAAGAGGGGGGACAAACCTCAAAACATGGAGGATTTTAAGGAAAAAGGATTATGAATACAAAACCTATAAATAGGGGATAGAAACTCTCTTGAGAAAAAAAAATTGAATTCATTCATAAGAAATCATCTTGTATTCTAGAGAGATATTAGAAGAGCTCCAAAGTCATGAGTGGCTAATTTCTATGTTCTAGTCAAGGATCAAA
>JAWZTD010016545.1:0-13697 GCA_035221335.1 Echites panduratus | reverse complement strand
GTTACATTCTAAGGTGGCTTGAATCACGAAGGTATTTTTGTTTGCCTAATCTTATCCACGAAGGGTGATCGTTCAGCCAGAACAATCCTGTTCTCCGATTTTGGGCTTTCTGTCTCCTCCAGATTAACTCGAGGTGCCTTCTTGCCTCTGTTTGCTGGGACTTCCATATTTTTGCTTACCGTTTGTACTAGGAGATCATGTTGATTTCTTTCATCTTGGCTTTCTCTTCTTTGACCTTGATTCCAAGATATTGCAGCTCTGTTGAGTTTATCCCTTACGTTATACTCCCTTTCATTTCAGAGAGTTTCTCTCAAGTCTACATGGGGTCGACTCCCCCTATTACTATTTTTTTGAAGCCACAGGTGTGTTCCTTGGAGCTGATTTAGATCTTGTTAAAGGTTTTCCTTTAGATCTCCATTATTTTGGTGATGGTCTCTTCAATTCTCTAGCACAAACTTTGTTGTTCAATATCTCCAGGGGACTTTCTCTTTGTCCGATGAGTTTGGGATGGAGTTCTGTCTGTGGACATATAGTCTCTTCTGTCTATTAGTCCTAAGACATTTACTATTCTCTCAGGTAAACATTTGAACACTATGATGCAACTTGCATGAGATCTCTATAGGTCGTGAGCCTTTATGGTATTATTTCTTTCTTGATGAACTTCGTAAAGCCTTCGAGATGGTCTAGAGAGAGTTGGTTCCACCTTCAATTCTTGAACCTGATCTAAGGTTTGTGGGAGTTCATCATTTGGTAAATCTGGTGAAGGGTCCTATTGAATAGCTTCTGCAATATGTCGTTCAGTCCTTTGAGGGCGTCATCGTCTTGTTGATTGCTCTCATACCATGATAACTTTTTACTTTTCATTCACGTGAAGCTATTTTTGAATGTCTCCCCCCCCCCACAGATCATGCCAAAAGTGATTGGGGGATAAATTGGTTCACCAGGTCACCCCATTGTCATGGCTCCTGTAAGAACAACCTATCGAGGTGAAAATGGAACCACCAAAGTGGGCTGTCGCCCTGAGGTACACTCCGATAATCAAGTCAGTTACTAGAAAGAATTGAGAAAGATGAAGTGTGTACACTGGAAGACTGAATGTATTCTCCCTTCCTGTTGATCTGTGATCATGATCTCTTATTGGGGTCACTGAGCTTATTGCGATAGTAGAAGGTTGTGTTCATGTGTGAGTACCTTTGTCAGGGTTTAAGAGTGTATGTTTATAGACCTTCTTAGGTCTGGGCCATGGGATAGATCTGTTCGTATCTCTATTCCATGATCTTGATTTTTGTATAACTAGGTTGGGTCATACTTGTCATACCTATTCATTGATACTGATGGGCAGAATGGGTACGACCAGAATGACCCGACCCAGTTAAAAGTAAACTAAAATCATGGAATAGAGATTTGACCCAGTCTATTCAACAATCCAGACCTAAGGAGGTCTATGATCATACACTCATAAACCTCACAAAGGTACCCATGCATGACCACGACCTCCTACTATTTTAGTATGCCTCGCTACCTACAAAATCAGATATTTATGGTAGAGATATAGGTCACAGGGACATCCTCGGAGGTCGTGCTCATAAATCCCAACACACCTTATAGAGGATTGCTTCGACCTCAAGAGGGAGATTGAGAGACTTATCAAGGAAGGTCATTTGCAAGATTTTCTTGCACAGGCAAGAGCACCAGTCGACTAGCGAGCTCAAGAACCGCAAAGACCTCTAGTGAAAGAAATCAATGGAATTGAACAAAGGTCTAAGAGAGCGAGAGGAGCAGACGCAAATCCCTTGATTGTTTCATTACAAATATTAGATTTATTGGTCAGAAAGATACTGGTTGACACTAACAGGGCAGTAAATGTTCTATACAAAAGAGCATTTGAACAAATGGAGCCTGACAAAGGTTTGTTAATCCAAACAGACATAGCACTCACATACTTCAATGGATAGACAACATAAGCAGAAGGAGTCTTGAGAGTCTCAACAACAATCACTGTGCGTAGAAAAGCATAACAAAGGTCATGGACTGGCTCATGGTAGATGTTCGTGGAACTTATATTGCTATATTGGGCACAAAAGGAGTCACGGACCTTGAAGCAGAAATCACACTCACAAATACTTCATGAAAATTAAAGTAGGACTAACCTGGGTAACTCTCAACGGATACAAACAAAGTGCATCAGAGTGCTATTTCATAGAAAGGGATACCCATGCTGAGGCCCAGGTTGACAAACAGACCTATTAGATCCTTCAAAAGAGACTGAAAGATCAAGAGTAAAAGTTGCACGAAAAGGTAAAAAAGTGTTCTTGAACATAGAATTCCCAGTAAAATAAATTCGAATAGGAGATACCTTCTCTCCTATAATTAAAGAAGAGCTTGTGAATACACTTCGAGATAACTTGAAAGTCTCTGCTTGGAAATCAACCTACCTCGACGGGAGCAATAGGAGAATAGCAGAGCATAGAGTCGATCTAAAACCCGGAGTGAAGCCAATAAAGTAGAAACCAAATAATAGCTTGGGAAGTCCAGGTCCTCCTCGAAGCAGGAATACTGAAAGAAGTTTTATATCTATAGTGGCTAGCAAACATAGTTATGGTCCCAAAGAAAGAAGTAACATGGAGAATGTGGTATTTCCAAAAAGATTCCTATCCACTTCCTAGCATTGACTAAACGGTGTACTCTACTACAGTATCAATGACTATGTTTCCTGGATGCTTATAAAAGACATCATCAAATACCGTGGTGTTGGAAGATACAGAAACAACCTCTTTCATAACAGAGGTTGGGACCTATTGCTACAACAAGATGCCCTTCAGATTGAAAAAAGCTGGAGTAGAGTTTTAGTGGGCAATGCACAAAATCTTCAAAGAATAGCTGGGCAAAAATATCGATGTGTACGTAGATAACATCGTGATCAAGTCCAAGACCTAATTCATCAAGGACATCCAGGAGACCTTTCAGACTTTAGAATCAGCATATATGAAGTTAAATCCAGAAAAATGCACTTTCAGAGTCTGAATATGGAAGCTCCTCAAAATGTAAAATTGCACTTTCAGGGAAATGTCTAGGTTTTATGATCTTAGAAAGAAGGAATTGATGCAAATCTAGACAAAATTAAAGCTCTACTTATTATGGAAGCTCCTCAAAATGTAAAATTGGTACAAAGTATGATGGGAAAAATAGCAGCACTCAGTCGATTCATCAGTAAGATGGCTAACAAGGGGGTCCAAATTCTATGACGTGTTGAAAAAAACCTGTAGGTTTTGAATGGACCCAGGAATGTCAATCAACTTTTGTCAAGCTAAAATAATTTCTGGGGAAGCCACTACTATTAGTATCTATAAAAGTCTGAGAAGAGCTCCTCATGTACCTTACGGTAACTAAAAAGGCTATATGTTCTGTACTCTTAGTAGAAAGATTAGGAAAACAATTTCCAGTTTACTTTGTAAGCAGACTATTGAGAGGTCTAGAAATTCGTTATTCAAACCTAGAGAAATTTCTATATCTTATTATGCTTACATCCAGAAAGCTCAAACCTTAGTTAGAAGCACACCAAGATAATGTCTTGACAAACTTACCTCTTAAACAAGCGTTATCAAAGATCTCAAGAAAGATTATGAAATGGTCTTCAGAACTCTCAGGATATCAAATCGACTTCGAAACTCATAGGGCAATTAAAGCACTAGCACTGTCATATTTCATTAAAGAATGCACGAGACCACCCATGGATCTCACTAGCACAAAAGAAGAAGATGTTTGGACCTTTTATACAAATGGTTTGACTGTAAAAGACCTCTTCAAAGGTCGGATTATGAACAAAAGAAAAAATAACTCTGGAATTGATGGAAACTACTTTACCTGAAGGGTCATAATGAAATATTTGATCAAAAGTTGGTACACCAAGACCTTCAGATCTTTCTACACCAACATTAGCAAGTTCAAAAGTCTGTACTGAAAGATCTACATAATTTGGATTAGAACAGCTTAGATCCTGAGTCGAAGCAAGTTGCATGGTAGAAAGACCTTGGCCTACATTATTAGTTTGGAAAGCTTTGAGAGCTTCATCAAAGGATATACTTTGGGGAATATAGAAATACTGAAGGACATGGTAAGTCATGATACATTTGCCTAAGGAGTCAATGTCCATATCAGGGTGATTCTTGCACTTGAAAGTTAACCCAACAATCATACAAAACATCACACCAAGAAAGAAGAAGGATTTCATCTAGGGTTTATTTTTGGGAATCGTTGGAATGACCTATGAGAATTAACTCTCATCAACCATCCTCTTGATTTGGAAGACTATTCAACACCCTAATCCCTTAGTGATTGAATGAACTAGTGTAATTATCTAAGAGCCCTACAAGAGTCTTTGAAGGAATCTCACACAAAACAAAGTCTTGATTTTGTTCCAAGAGCAAGGAAGAAACTCTTGCTTCCGTCTCTCAATTTGATTTCATAATGGAATGGAATCATCTTTGGAATACAAGAATATGAGACTTATATAAGCCGAAAACCCCAACTAAAGCAAGCTGCCAATATTTATAAAAAAGACCCCAAAAAACATAATAAACATAAAAAAAAAATTACAAAACTAAGAGGGAAGTTTGCTGCTGGCAGGGAGGGATCTGGCACCGGTTGACAGGTGCTGGGCTGCATTTCTTCTTCATTTCTGTGTTCATTTCTTTGAGCAGATTCACCAGTAAAACAAAAAAGTGAACCTTTGCTCTTGAAAGAAACGAGGTAATAGCTCAAGAACTCCAAGCTATTATTGAAGTATGAATAATAAAAGAAGTCTTGTACCCTGAATGGCTAGCCAATCCAGTTGTTGTCCCAAAAAAAGAAGGAACATGGAGAATGTGCGTGGATTTCACGACTTTAAACAAATAATGCTCGATGGACTCATGCCCACTTCCTAGTATTGATCAGATGGTAGACTCCTCTGCTAGGTATCAATGGCTTTATTTCTTAGATGCATACAAAGGACATTGCAAGAATTCAGAAGGCTTCATTGAGGACATTCGAGAGACCTTCCAAACATTGCAGTTTGCTCATATGAAGCTGAATCTAGAGAAGTGCACTTTTGGAGATTCAAAGCGAAAATTGCTCAGATTCATGATTTCAAATAGAGGAATTTAATAAAATCCTGACAAAATCAAAGCATTGCTAGACATGGAAGCTCCTCGAAATATCAAGGAAGTACCAAGCCTAACAAGGAAAATAACAACTCTCAGCCGTTTCATCAGCAAAATGGTGAACAAGGGATCCAAATTCTATGACATCTAAAAAAATCCAACAAGTTTTGAATTTTACTAAAGAATGCCATATAGTTTTTTCAAAATTGAAAGAATTCCAGGGGAAACCATCTCAACTGGTGTCATCTTGGAGAGAGCTTCTGATGTACCACACAGCTACTAATAAAGATGCTAACTCCGTGCTTATAGTAGAAATGATGGTGATAAGACTACTAAGATATCTGGACTACCTGTTACAAGATGAAGAGCTTCAAAGTTGAGACAAGCATTAGTGTCATCTATGCAAAGAAGAGAAGATTTGATTGACTTTCATGCTATTTTTTATAAGATGTCACTTGAACATGAATTGGAATCAAGTAAATGTTTGAATGTGATCAAGGTTTAGGACTTTTTCTGAAGATAAAGTTACATTTTCTAGTTTAGAAAATGCTTAAAAGATCCTTGGAAAACACTTGTAGAAGCATTAAAGATGAATGGAAGTTATGGAAAACCAAATGGCTGAATAATGATTGTCATCCTGCTCCAGCTCTCTTCTCTTTGGTGCCCAGAAGCACTATCTGACAACAGGTAGAGTGCTGGAGTAATTTTGGTCAATTTGCATAGACAGTCTAGCTCTGTGTCCGGCTTGAGATCAGGCGATGGATGCCTTCCCGCCTAGAATCATTCCAACTGCATTTTGAAGTGTTTCTTTGGTCCTTTTGACTTCTAATAATTACTTTTATGTATTTTACATCTTAATTATGAATTATCTAATGTTTTATCATCCTTTTCGCTATAAATACCTCCTTATTATGTAATCAAAACATAATATATCTTTGAATCAAAAATAACTTTCTCCTTTGAGAGTTTATTCTTAGAACTCTTCTAGGGTTATTGGACAAATCTTAAGGGCTTTCTTACACTTTGGTTCGAGTGTGATTGGTCTTCCAAATCTAAGTCATTGGTTAATATTGGAAGACAACATAGGTTAATGAAACAACCATGATGTTTGATGAAGTCTTGGGTAAGTTTTCAATTGATGTGTTTATGTTTGATGAAGAAGGTTTCCTTGCATAAGCACAACTTATAATTTTTATTAGAGCCTAGATTATTTCATCTTAGATTCTTCTATCTTAATTGCTTTTTTTGTGTTTTGTTAAGATAATATTTGTTTCTTTAAAGATATTTGATCTTATGTTTATGATTTGTGTTTTGTTCTATCAAATCTATCCTACTTCTTCTATTGTGATGAATTGTGTTTGTGTGGATGAAGCCTAAGGCCAAAAACAAGGGCTAATTCAATTTGTTAAGGGTTTCTTCATATCTTCTATCTCTACAAAAGAAGAAATAAAAAAAAAAAGATCAAAACAAGAAAAACAAAAGAAAGAAAAACAGAGCATTGAAAAATCTAAAAACAAAGTAAGAAAAAGTGTTGAGAGTTGATAATTGAAGTGTGATCTATTGTGGAATTGAATATTAGTTGATTTGTGATTGAATTGTTGGTGTTTTGAAAGTGAATTGGAATTTGTTTATTCCAAATTGAGATCAAAATTGTTTGAATACATTGATTGATATTGCAGAGATTTTGATGACAACTCATTGACCTCTCAGTGTTTGAGGAAAGACCTTTCATCCATTTTTTTTAGTCTTATCTCTTTGGTTCTAGTTGTTGATAATTATTGACTACTTCATTGAGATTTTGTGGATTGCTTACATTCTTACCTAAAGTTGTTAGTAATTGCTCAGTAGAATTAATCAAGAACTTGCAGAATTGTTCAGAGAGGTAATAGGCGAAAGCAAGTGAGTTCATTAGACCAAGTAAAAAACTTGGAAGAGTGTAAACATGAATGGAAGGTGATGTATATATATTTGCTCAGTTTTTATTTATTGATCTTCATAGGAACATCTTATCTAAGGCGTATCTACTTCATCTCATGCTTCAAATATGGGAGAAGAGAATCATGGAATGGCTTATCTCATTTAAAAGATGGAACAATTGACCAGCCACATGGGTGAAATGAAGAGGAATCTTTCAAAGAACATTTTTAATATAAGAAGAGACCTTAGCTCAAGGATTGATGGAGTGGAAGAAAGAGTGAACTCTTTTGAGACTCCTCAACTCCCTAGGAATCATTTGCCATAAAGGGGAAGACGGAGAGGGGGGAAAGTGCTAAGAGTTCAACCTAGAGGAAGAATGATCCAAGAACATTGATGAGGCTGCTCAAGAATATGAATAGAAACAATATGAAGAAGAACCAATTGAGCAAAGGGATATAAATATGAGCTTGGGATCAATCAAGTTGACAATACGACAATTCAAAGGAGACTACGATCCAAAAGCCTACTTTTCTTGGGAGAGTAAAGTTGAACATGTTTTTGATTGCTATGAATATCCAGAGGCCAAGAAGGTAAAGCTTGCTAAAGTGGAATTCACTGATTATGCTAAGACTTGGTGGGATCAATTGATGATTTCTAAAAGAAGAGCTAATGAAGCACCTATTGCTTTTTAGAATGATCTTAAAGGTATCATGAGGGCAAGATTTGTAACTGCTTTTTATCATAATAAACTCTACCAAATCTTGAGAACTTTTAGGAGATCCTGCAATTCATCAAGTTACATGTCTTCTACCAACAAAACTCTAATGTTTGGTCAGGAAATGATGAAGGGGATCAAAATTTCTAGCCTAGGAGGCACACAAGCCTAAGTTTCAAGATAACAAGAATTCTCAAAAAGATAAAGGGAAGTGCCAAATACAAACCTTCAAGGAAGTACAATGCTTCAAATGTAAGGGTTATGCACATTATGGCAATCAAGGTCCTAACAAGAGAAACATCATTACACATAGGGGTTTGTGGAGTCCTCTACTGCAGGGGAGGAAGAAGAGAACTTGAATCATGGTGAGCATGAAGTTGAAAGTGAAGAAGAAGAGAAATGAGATTTTGAAGAAATTGAACATGCAAATATTGTGATAAGAAGAGTGCTTAGTACCCAAACTAAACAAGATGAAGAAAAGAAGGCACATAGAGAAAACTTGTTCCATACTAGATGCCGGATCAATGGTAATGTGTGTAGTATGATCATTGATAGTGGAACCTGTGTTAGATTGAGAAAATAAAGCTACCATGTCTTGCACATCCAAAGCATTAGAAGCTACAATGGTTGAATGATAGTGGTGAGGTTAAGGTGGGTAAACAAGTAAGAATTCCTTTCTCCATTGGTAAACATCATGATGAAGTACTTCGTGATGTTGTGCCTATGCAAGCTTCACACATATTACTTGGAAGACCTTAGCATTTTGATAGAGAGGTGGTGTTTGATGGGCATAATTAGATGCTTTGTTACCACATGACGTTTATTGATCAAAAGGCATTGATGGAGAACATGAAGTTGTATTATGAGTGACAGAAACCAAGCTCCCTCAATGCTTCAAGGACCTATCACTAGAGCTAGGGTTTCAAGGATGAAGAAGGCATTCATCACATTTCTACAATCCAAAGAAGAGCAATTTGATTTTGAAACTATTTCCAATGAAGTAAAGTAGAATGGAAAATGAAAAGCTTTGGAATGTTTTGTCAGTACAGGTTTAGAGGGCTTGTCAAAGGATAGTTCAAGGCATGAAAGTGTTCACAAAGGCCAAAGAAATTACTTGGAAGACTATAGAAAGAAGCAACCAAAAAGGAAACATTCTAGGCAAAAATGACATTTTTAGCAAGCCAACTGAAGCTATCATGGCACTGGTTAGGCGTAGACATTGGGAGAATTTCAATTGCCTGTAGGAGCGAACTACTAAGGCTAACTGATTTAGACCTAGCTCCTTCATTACCACATGAACCAATCACAAGATCAATGGCATCAGAGATGAGGAAAACATTCATTTCATTCATGCAAAGGAATGAGGGATTACTTTATTTGCAAGCCATCATTGAAGGGACTAAATTTGATGAAAAATAAAATTAATTGAATATATGGAATATATCAACAATAAAGGGGATTGAAAGCTTCAATTGAAGCTAAGAAATCATCCAACATGTTGAGGGCTGAAAGCTACATGAAGGGATGATAAAATGAGGCCAAAATGAATTAGAATCATGAGGGAGAAGAGGCCATCTGGAGCCAAGCATAATGCATCCCGTGTCGATTCAAATTCAACTAGAAATGATGCCATTCCAGTAGCTAGCCTATGTGATGTTCGGTGCATTGCTTGGTACTGGACAAAGGAACTTCTAGAGCAGTTGGCACCTAATTATTTTGCTTTTTAGTTCAGTTTTTTCATAATTTGAATTGTGTTTTAGGCCATTAACTCCTTAAAATGATGTAATTAGGGTTTTGATGGATCCCTTCTATAAATACTTCTTATTTTGTATTCAAACTTAACAATTCCAATTTGAAATCAAATTACAACTTCTCTTAGAGAGATTTTTTGATCATCTTGATCAAAACTTGTGAGATCTTAGGAGACTCTTTTAGGGTTCATGAGAGATTGCAAACTGGGCTGTCAATTAATTTATTTGACGTATTGATGTGCCTTTACAAATCAAGAGAATGGTTGATGAAGAGTTTGCTTATAGGTCAATCTAATCAACTACCAAAACAAATCTTAATTGAATCCTGGAAATTAAGTGTTAGTTTGATCTTCTATTTGCATTCTAATTGAAAATTCAATTTCAAAATCACATCACTGAGCGGTGCTAGGACCGCTTCCAATACTGGCATCGGTTCCTCCTGGCAGCCTTGAGAAAAATGTGATCTTTTGACTTTTAATTAGTTGTTTTCAAGCTTTGTTTAGTCCATTAATTATGTTTAAACCTTCAACTGAGACTAGATGAGTTGGGAACTATAAATACCTCCTATTTTGTAACTTAAAACATCTTTGAATCAATTACAAACAAGTTTATTCTCTTTGAGAGACAAATTTCATATAAAACTTGATCTATTTGTGAGATGTTAGGCAACTCTTCTAGGGTTCTTGAGAGATTAGGGACTGTTTGAAATTTTCAAAAATCTGGAAATAGGTGTGTAGATGATTTGTGATTGAAATTTGAGGAGCAATGAGATTGATGCAAATTGAATTGGTATTCTTGGATTGCCATTGTAGAGATTTTTTTATCACAAATTTTATTGACCTCTGGGTGTTTGTTAAAATACCTATCATCTATTTCCTTGATTTCTATGTTATCTATCACTTGATTTGTGTTGATTGACCTATTTTCTAAAACTCTTTGGTTTTTGTAAGTTGGTTCTTTGTTGACTATTTGATAGAATTGTGTTGATTAAATTGGTATCTTGCCTTGACTGGTTGACAATACTTGGTGAATCAATTAAGAACTTCAGGAAAGAGTTAGAGTGGAAAAAGGCAAGAGTAGTGAGATTCTTTAAGTGAATAAAAAGCCATTATAAAGAGTGAAATGAGAGTGAAACTTTTATGCAAAAAAAGAGGTAAAAGAAGCTTTTGTGAGTATGAGGCCTATTGCGTTGCTTATGTTTAAGCATTCTTAAATTTCTTCTTCTAATGATACTAACAATTCTTGTCCAACTGTCATTAATTCTCTTTTACAGGGATTTGATGACATCTTTTCAGAAGATCTCCCGAGAAAGTTACCACCAATTCGTGGAATAGAGCACCAAATTGATTTATTTTGGTGCACCACTTCCAAATAGTTCAGCCTATAGAACTAACCTGGAAGTCACTAAAGAGCTTCAACGTCAGGTGGAGGAACTCTTGGAGAAAGGATTTTTGAGGGAAAGTTTGAGCCCATGTCAATCCCGGTGTTACTTGTACCAAAGAAGGACAGGAGTGAATATGTGTTGATTGTAGGGCAATCAATAAGATAACGGTAAAGTATCACTTCAATATACTAGGATTGGACGATATGCTTGATGAACTAAATGGAAGTTGATGGAGACAAGGCTCCTTTGATGCTTTCAATAACTTCACACAAAGGAGAGTCAACGAATTTGACTTTGAAGATACTTGAACGAAACTAAGCTTTATGAAGAAAAAGGAGAATCAAAGATATGGAATGTCCTAACCATATTGCGAAGCTCAGAGAATATTTCTATCATGATTTCAAGTGGTGGTTTTGGAGTTGGAGAACAACGCAACCTCAATAAGAAAAAACTTGATGAAAACAAAGAAACATTAAAGTGTGGGAATAAACCTTCAATGGATTTGTTGGAAAGTTCTATCTTATGTCAAGATTGCATCCCATTTGAAGAGGAACCAAAACTACATGAAGGATAGATGAGATAGAGTCAAAATGTTGATGAAACATTGTGGAGAAGAGCTATTTGGCATCGGACCAATTTCAGCCTGGCACCAGACCAATTAAATTGTAGCAAAAAAGTGGCATCCCAATGTGGTGTCCTGTGCCTAGCCTAGCGTAGGACAGTGAAAAAAATAGGCCATCCGACGCCAGACAGTTTAATTTCAAGTAGCTGTAATCTTTTGTTTTAATTAGTTTTAAGTGTCTTTTTGTATATATTTAAGGGTGTTTTATGTCTTTAACACCCTAGAATGTTTGAATTAGGTTTAGAATAAGTTTCTACTATAAATACTCCTCAATTGTATGCCTCATTAACTATCTTTCAATCAAAAACAGCATTTCCTCCTTGAGAGAAAATTAAGAAGATCAAACTCAGGGTTTCTTCATGAACAAGTTAGGTTCTTGAGAAACTACTTTGAGACTTTCTCCACTTTGGTTTAGGGTGTTGACTTGTCTTTAAACTCATTAGATTGGTTTAGGAAATCAATTCCAAAGGTCAATCTAATCTAAACGTGAATCTATTGGTGAAAATCTTGGGAATTACTTTTGTGATAGAATGCTTAGAATTGAGCCAATGATACGAGAAATTATAACTCCAAGGAATCACATCATTTTGGTATTAGAGCTTAGGCTTTCATCAAGAGGTTTTACTATCCTTTTATTTGCTTTCAAGTGTTCGTGTGCTAAGATCATGTTTTCTTCTTTAAATTCTCATGATCTTTCAATTGTTTTTGTTTTGTTCTTTTAAATCTGTCCTACTCTATCTTTCGTGATCAATTGTTGTGTGGATCTTAAATAACGCTAAAAACAAGGGCTGATCCTATTGTGTTTGTGAATGCTTTGGAGGACATTTCGACATTTCTATGGATTTGGTTTTGGGGTTACCTAGGTTTAGGAAGGGAAAGGATTCCAATTTTATGGTTCTTGATAGATTTTCTAAAATGGCTCATTTCATTGCTTGCTCTAAGGAAGATGATGCATCTCATATAACTTATTTGTTTTTCAAAGAGGTTGTTAGATTGCATGGCATACGAATAAAAATTATGAGTGATAGAGATGCTAAATTCTTAAGCTACTTTTGGAAGGGTTCGTGGAAGCAATTGGGGACTAAATTGCTTTTCTCAACTACTTGTTACCCTCAAATCAATGGCCAAACGGAAGTGGTAAATTGAACCTTGGAAACATTGCTAAGAGCTATCATTAAAAGGAATTTGAAATCATGGGAAGAATGTTTGTCATTTGTTGAATTTGCTTATAATACATGTATTCATTCTTCTATATATTGTTCTCCATTTGAATTAGTCTATTTTTTCAATCCCTTAACTCCTTTTGATTTTACACCTCTACCATTGAATGAGATTCATAATTAAGATGAAGCCATGAAAGTTGAATTGGTGAAGCAACTACATGCTAAAGCAAGAGAAAACATCAAGTTGTATGGTTTAGGTGCACCTAAGAAAGGAATGTTTTGCTCAAAATCGAAAATCCAAACTTGATCCAAAGGGTGATGGACCATCCCAAATTATTGAGAAGATCAATGACAATGCTTACAAAGTGGACTGCATGGTAAGTGCAATGTAAGTTCCAATTTCAATGTACTTGACCTATCTCCTTTTGATGCAAGTGAAGTTGTTTCGAGGATGAATCCTTTTCAAGAAGGGGGGAGCGAAGGAGACAAGGCCCCATTGATGCCTCAAGGCCCCATAACAATGAGTAGAGCTTCAAAGATAACAAAAGCTTTCAATAACATCATACAAGGGAGAGACAAAGAATTTTACTTTGAAGCTAAGTGTAAGGAAACTAAGCTTCATGAGAACCAAGGAGAATCAAATATATGGAATGTCTTAACCATATTGGGAAGCTTAGAGAATAATTCTATTATGATTTCAAGTGGTGGTTTTAGAGTTGGAGAACAGTGTAACCTCAATGAGAAGAAACTTGATGAAAACAAAGAAAGATCAGAGTGTGAAAAATAAACCTTCAATAGAAGGGTTGTAAAGCTCTATTTTATATCAAGATTCCATCATATTTGAAAAGGAATCAAAACTACATGAAGTATGGATGAGATGGAGCTAAAATGTTGATGAAACATTATGGAAGAAGAGCCATCTGACACCGGACCAATTTCAGCCCCAAATTGTAGCAGAACAGCATGGATGAGTGGTGTCCAATGACTAGCCTAGCACAGGACAG
>JAWZTD010016497.1:6625-21178 GCA_035221335.1 Echites panduratus | reverse complement strand
CATGTGGAAAATTTCAGACAAATACATTAAACTTACACTGGAGTAATATATCTATATTTCAATTAAATGTTGCATGTAGGTTTACATGCCATCATGTAGCAGCATTGAAGTTCACTGTGTTTGTTTCTGCATTGCTCTATAAAATGTACTTATAGAGAGCAAAATGTTAGACATATTCTTTTGTTGATTCGTGAACCTGTATCCAATGCTATAATAACTTCATTCTGCTTGTCTTATAGTAAATGAACTATGTTAAGGTGTATGAAATCTTGCTCATTTTTATGACATCCACAATCTACTTCAAGACCTTGATAATGGTGGTTAGTCTATTTACACTTTGACCTTAAGATTTTTTTTTTTCCTTAATATTTTTTCTACTTGTATTAAAAAGGGTGAAGCTGTTGATATCATTCCCAACTTTATCAAAGAATGTGGAGCTTCACTTTTGGTAACAGACTTCTCTCCATTGCGGGAACACAAGAGTTGGAAAGAGAAAATTGCTGAAAAATTGGATGGTTCAGTGTCAATCCATGAGGTTGATGCACACAACATAGTGCCAATTTGGGTGGCATCTAATAAACTGGAGTATGGTGCAAAAACGATAAGGGGTAAAATCAATAAATTGCTTCCAGAGTATCTAATAGATTTTCCAACATTAGTCCCTCCCAAAAGAAAGTGGCCTACACCAGATCAACCTATTGAGTGGGGGAAACTAATTACGGATGTTCTTAGGTATGAGTCTCCCTATTTAATGAATGCTTCTGCTATAATTTGCGGCTTGGAATTTCTATAAATTTGACTTGTCGATCAGGAAAGGAGTAGAAGTTCCTGAAATTCTGTGGTGTGAACCTGGTGAAGATGCTGCCATGGAAGTATTGATAGGAAGCAAAAGTGGGTTCTTGAAAACCAGATTGAAAAATTATTCCACAGACCGGAATAACCCTCTGAAACCCAAAGCTCTCTCAGGCCTTTCTCCTTATCTGCATTTTGGGCAGATATCTGCACAGCGGTGTGCCTTAGAGGCAAGGAATGTTCGAAAACTTCACCCTCAGGTTTATCAAACTTTTTCTTTCTTTTAGCGGTAATATTGCATGTTATAAGGCTGTCCTCTCATCATCATGCAGTTCTGTTCAGTTGTTTTTTTCATTTAACTTATTATTCCCATCTGATCTGAAGTTCGTTTGACACTGCCTGTTCCTTTTTCTTTGAAGGCAGTTGATACATTTTTAGAGGAATTGATTGTACGTAGAGAACTTGCTGATAACTTCTGCTTCTATCAACCTAAATACGATTCACTAGAAGGGGCATGGGAATGGGCACGCAAGACCTTGATGGATCATGCATCTGATGAACGTGAACATGTATATACGTGAGGAAGAAATTTTCCTTTTTCTCCTTGGTTGAAAATTTTCAGAACATCTTAATACTAGTTTCCACATAACATAGTAGTTTGGGATGATCATGGTTGCAGGTTGGAACAACTTGAGAAGGCAAAGACTGCAGACCCTGTGAGCTATCGATATTATGTTGCATATTTCTTTAGCAATTGCTGCCTTTAATGTCTTATGAATTCCTCTTTCTGGGGATAGGGATGACTGCTTATTTTATTCACAACTGGTTTAAACTCTTGGCCTCATCCATGTTACTTATTTATTGGCTGCAGCTTTGGAATGCCTCTCAACTAGAGATGGTACATTATGGGAAGATGCATGGTTTTATGAGGCAAGTAAAGCTTCAGGAATCTCTATATCTGAACTCCTCAAGAAGCACATTATTCACTGTGGTTGGCACCATATTTCAACTTACTTAAGACATCCTTTTGAAATGAGAACTTGTGTCTGTTTCCTTACTCAAGTTGGGCTTCCTTCCTCAGCCACTTTTAGTTTCTCTTCACGTACATGTTTAAAGGAAACTACAAACTATGAAGTTCACCAAATAATGCTTATAACAATATGCAGAATGTACTGGGCAAAAAAGATTCTGGAATGGACAAGTGGTCCTGATGAAGCTCTGGCCATCGCAATTAATCTGAATGACAAGGTATCATCATCCCGCCTATTTTTCCTCTGTCATTTGATAGACCAATGGAAAAGGTTAATCTGATAGAAATTTCTTTGATGTTTTTTAGTATGAAATCGACGGGAGGGACCCGAATGGATATGTTGGTTGCATGTGGTCAATATGTGGTGTGCATGACCAGGTTGGTTTGGATAGATTCCTAAACCTGAGCTTTGTGGGATTACTTTGATTACTGGCATATTAATGTTGGCGGCATATAGAAAGCTCAGAGTTGGTATTGGACAAGTTTTTAAAATAAAATAAAAATTAAAACAGCGGATTGATGCCTGGATTTTGTTCTCGAGTTGATGTGCAGATTTCAGTATGATTGCTATTGAGATGCTTTGCTTTGCCTTTCACACTAGAAAAATGACAATCTCTTCGCTTATGTGCAGGGTTGGAAAGAACGTCCAGTCTTTGGGAAAATACGGTATATGAACTACGCAGGTTGCAAGAGGAAATTTGATGTTGATGGGTACATTTCTTATGTGAAGAGATTAGTAGGTGAAAGTAAGAAAAGGAAAGCAGAACTCCTAAAATCTCAGTAAATCAAACGAGTGGCTGTTCAGATGGTTTAGGCTTGGGCTTAACATAGTTCTTGACAAGAAGGAAATCTCACTAGCTACGTGTTATAGTTTTTGGGGAGCCTTCTTAAATGGCTGTAAATTGAAGTCAGACTGTCACAACCGCATTTGAGGATTGTTTTTCTTGTGAATTCATGATTTATCTGTTATTTGGTTTTGAGACTGGATGGAGGAGCGGATTCAAAACTAACCATCAATTAGTCAAGTAAGAACTTCTAACCTCAAAATGCTAACGGGAAAAGGGTGTGAGTGTTTTGTCTTCTTAAATGACTCCAATGCCTCTGCAAAAAGGCTAACGGGAAAAGGCTCTGCAGTTAAACAGCAAAGGAAATCCATTGTAAACGACGCTCCGAAAGAAATGAAAGAATGATATCAAACTGGTCCATTCCGAGGAAGTTATCATACAATATGCAAAAGATTGGATGAAACTGAAACTAGTCCCCATGCTAAAAGGAAGATATTATACACACGGACTGCGGCTTGGATGGCCTCAATTAATCACTTACAACACAAAGCCAATGGAAGAGTAGGATACAACCAAAATGATATATGCAGACTGTTAGTGCAGAATGCAGGGGCTTTTGTAGCGTTGTTTCAAGCCGAAACTGAGCTTGAAAAATTGCTCCTCCAGCTTCTCTGCTCATTCTAGCTTTTATATTTGAAGATCATCCAGTGAGATTTCTTGTGCAGTCAAGAGCTTCAATTTCTGCAAAAAGATGCTTATTAGACAACATGAAAACAAGTATTGTTTTTACTAACAAGCCAAATTCAATCTCACAAGCTGGCCAATTTCAAATCTTACACCCAACTCCTTTTGTTACTCTATTAGCGGGATATCCTAACATATTGACACTTAAGCACCTGCCACATGCTCGCCATTGTTTCTACAATAATTTTCTCTCTAAAAGTTGGTCCACTTCAAATTGTCTAGAATTTACAGTCTTAAATTGGAATTGGAATGAATTAAATGGTCAAACAAGCTCCTAAATTTTGTGAACAAGTCAAACAAAAGATGTTCAGTTGAAAGGGGGGAGATCAGTTGTCTCATGACACTCAGCTTCAAATCTCGTGAAAGCTAGCAGATAGGGGAAAATAGGAAACAAGATAGCAAAAAGAGAAAAATTGCATACTGTGATGAATTGCGGAGGGTCATCAAGACTAGATGAACCAAGAACAATTTCCCTCTTTAGAGTTGTCGACAACTTATGACAAGCCCGAAGCTGAAAAAGAAATAATTCATTCCATAAAAGTGTTGGGTGGGTTAAACAAGAGAAAAATAAATAGAACCACACAAATAGCTGAAAGGAATATTAACCATAGGGGAAAAAGATGTTGATATGTCACCTCTGATCTGGTTGCCCCACCAACTATAAAGACAAAGATACGTTGACCCATCTTCTTGAAATCACTTGATGTGTGTCTCAGGATCGAATCACTGCCGAAAGGAAAAATGGGGTAGATAATCAGAAGGCACCAGTGCTTTCCAAAATAAGTAAACTACAGGTACAAAATGATTTTACTGAAAAGCACCCCCTGCCCCTAGAAGGTATATTATTTGCATGAGAGCAAATTATTCAAGAATGATACTCTACGGAAGAAAACTACAGATGTGTCAAATCTACAGGCAAATATCAAAAACTGCACTTAAAGAACACCCGGGAAGATAGTTTACTTGATTACTTAAGAAAGAAAATTAGGCACTTGAACAGGACTAATAAAGAGGAGGTAAAGTTTGTGATTACATTCAGATCCATCAAGCTGCATGGTAGATTCTTTAGGGACACCATAGTGAACTGTCCAACAGTGGAAGGTTTACTGACCTTAATATATAAAATTACTATTTGGAAGGAAAAAAAAAATCCATCCACTCACAAAATCACGACAGGTTCACACCACAAAATCCTCCATTGCTGCCTTCTACTAACAGAATTCTATTAGAAATGGAACATTGATCTTGTATATGTACCTAAAATTTTTCTTTTTCTTTTTAGTTGAAACAAGAGCAATAAATAAAATCTTTGAAATACCTTGAATACCCATCATCAGAGTTCCGGGCACGTTGTGCCCATGTTCCTGTCTTATTCGATCTCACTGAACGTGCTGAGCCTGCTCTGACAGATGCAGGATGTGAGGGGGTCCCATGAAAACTTGGACATGGGTCATTCATACATGGATAATCATTTTTCGGTAGTTCACCTTTGTGAAGTTTTTCTACAAGTTCCTGCATAATGATACCACTTCAGAGAGAGAGTATTTTCATTTAAATATAAACTTTGGCTATCTGTGCATTTGAAAGTAGAAACATCAATCAGAATGTGAACATTAATAGGTGAAGAGGATCAACTATATTGGGTTACATTGATTAGTGCAAAGCTTTTCATAAAGAATATCCGAGTATTGTTCTCATTTAACAAAACTGAACACTGCTCAATTTAACTGCATGGTTAGATCTATATTCCTACTTCTAATAAAGCCATACTTACCTCTATCATAGGATAAAAGCGTGATAGCTGCCATTTGACCTCTTCATGAGCACGGTCTTTTCTTGCCCCATGTTTCTTCTGAAACAAGAGATAGAACGAAGAAAAGGAAGTATCTACTTAGTAGATGGTCTAATCAAATTCTCCACGGGGTCTGAGAACTAAATCTTTTACCTTGTGGACATCAAATTTCAGGGAAAAAGGCACAATGGAATTTTTTTTGTTCTCTGGGGCTGCTTCAAGCAATCTCATGTTATACACAGCATTCACGTCATCTTGTGGTAGTCTAGCCAACTGAAAGGTAATATATCCATATCAAAAGGCATGACATTAAGAATTCCTTCAGATAAATCCCTAAAGAATAATGGGAGAAATGTCATATAAATACAAACAAAATTTACAAGATACTTATCTTCTGCCTCTTGACACCCAAAAAGAGTTACAAAAAGATGAACAGCACATGGGAGCGACCCTTTTATAAGTTTTATGTTTAATCTCATGCCTTAAACTTGATCACATTAATCATTACTATTCCTTCTTCTGCTCAAGCATTAAAATTGTCACGAAGTAGATATCATCTCAATTTAATAGATTCCTTTATGGGGACAAAAAAAAGTGAAGAAAACAACTAATGCTTTCACGAACTGATGCATATTGAGTAATAATCTTCCTTCGAAAAAGATTACGTTCATAAACTTCTGGAAAATGGTGTTTAGAAGGACATTCACCGGATTCCATTAGAAATGTGCAGTTGGCTCACAACTTGTACCAAAGATCAATATCCAATATAACAGTAAGAGGACAAACCTCCATCAACTTAGCAATTTTGTCTCCCTCAAATTTTTCAGGATGAACAGCTGCATAAATCATCAATAGTCGTAGCTTGTTCTCACGGCTAACATCCTGCGGAAGTTGAAAAATTTTTAAAACACCACATATCACATTGACAAGTTTCTATCTCCATGTTATACAATCAATACCTGATTCATTCTTAGAAAGTTAATAACTTCTTTTGTTCCTGCATCACCAAAAACAAGATCCTGCTCCAATTGCCCAAGTTCTTTGAGACCCGAATCCCTAATAAGTTTGTTAACTTTCCCAGCTATCTGAACAACAGATATTCCCATAAGGGCCATTCAACACAAACAATTTGAAGCATAAACTTCAAAGCAAAGTCAAAAATAAGCAGGCACAGAATCACAGCATTTACTGTATCCTTGTATCACTAATACCAACTAGTCAGAATCCACTACAGTAGAGGAATACGGTGGGAAAAAAATTATTTCTTATCCAATCAATAAAAGAATGAAAATGAATTGATATTGGCTGAATCCATTTTTGTTCTCAGGTTTTAATTGAATGTTTTAAACTGACTACAAAGAGATTTTATAAAGATACATAACAGAAAAGAAAGTGGAAAGCCCAAGAGGCTAATACACCTTTTAGTTGGATGAAATAAACTGAAAGGAGTAATATTTTAAGCAAGTTAGAACTAGTGGAGAACATTATTTTGAAGATACCCAAAAAAGGAAGGGAATTCATTTCTGAAAAGGGGTAACAGATTCTAGTTTTTCCTTTTTACAAATCACGTAAAAACAGCTTCAGTAAAACTCCTTGGCAAGGTTATCCCATGGGATAATTGGAACGCTGATCAACATCCTGAGGTTGAACATCTTCACAAACCAAGATGCATTAAAAATAGAAGCACCTTATACATGTAAAGGTAAGTGATGCAGCCAAAAAGATCCTAGAGAAGTGATATAGTAAACTCTAAAGACAAAAAAGATGATTTTCTTTTTCTGTGAATACTTTTATCTTTAAAAAATTAGAGAAAAGAAATCATGGATGGCAGATGATTGATTTTGAGGGACAGGCAGACAGAGAAAGTCTATTCAAGTCTGCAGCCTAGTATTCTCCTGGTACAAGAATTAATTACTAGTACTTCTGATGTTTAGGTGGTCTTCTTATGTGACAAAATAACAAACACAAATACTCCCCCACCACCACCCCAAAAAAAACCAAAAGAGGATAAATAAAAAAGATAAGAAGACCAAAATGCTCTGAAACTAAGATTTTAAATGGTGAACTGCCTTGGGGCATACTCTTTTAAGCAATAGCAGAAGCGAAGAGCAATAAAGAAAGAAAAAGCAGTTCGGAAATGAGAAAGAAGCATATGCACACCAAACGTACGGAAATGTTAGCTGCTCTTATGAGAAGTGGCAGCTCAAGAAACAAAAGGAACAAGAACAAATTGTATAATTCAGTTGCAAGCAGATATTGTAATATTCTCAAATTAATATGCATACAGTAGTTCTTCAACATTTATGCAACATCAATAGGAAAAGCTAGTCACAAGTACAATAAGGTCCTAAATGGTAGGTTACTCAAAATAAAAAAAGGTTGTTCATTTATGTTTGATGGTATACCAGCCACATGAAAAACAAATGGTTAGATGTTGGAAAAAAGATTTCAAGGACACTAGACAACTGAAGAAACAACGGATATTTCAACATCTAGTAATTGAGATTTTAGCATCACAAATGGATCAATTTAACGTAGTGGGATCTAGAGCAGTCATGTATGCTTCACTCACATCTACATGTAGGGAAAGCTTTTCGATTTGTTCACTATACTGGGGCAAAGCTTGCACCATCTTTTGCAAGTCCCTTGTAGACAATTCACCACCATTTCTACATGAAACAGAAAATGAAGTGAGGAAAGGAAAAAAATAGCTCAGAAATATGGTGATGAATAAGACATATAGTGGATAAACATCCCCAAAATCCAAGTGACTTTTTCATTTTCTTGGTAACAATCAAACAAAAACTGTATTATTCATAAAACTCACTTCTTTGTGACTCTTACAAATCTCAAGGGAACTGTTTAACAAAAGTTACTGACTAGGAAATTGAAATTGGACATCATCAACAATAACATAAAAATATCAGAACGGGGCTTAGCACTAAAGAAAATTCATCAAAACTGCAGGACTATGTGTACAAGATGTTCTTTTCCTAATAAATAAAGGACATTGATCTACATGTCAAAAAAATATCACTATAAAAAAACAAACCTAATATTTAAAAATGACAGTGAAATTTCAATAAATTAAGTTCCACAATTATGGTTGGGAAGAATATCTTTAAGCACAGAGACAACGGCCAGTGGAAAGGAAATCATGGCTCATGAAAGAAATGCCTAAGTCAAATGGCTCATAAAGGGTACAAGGAACTGAGTAAATTTAAGTACAATTCATTGCAATAATATGAGAACAAAAGATTCTATCCCAGATCAAATTTCACCTTTTATGCTTGTTTACTTTGCATCAAAAGAAGTTTCTAGATACAAGAATAACAAAAAGCAGAAGAATAATGGAAAAGGAAGAGGAAAATGGAGCTGATCTGTACAATCTAGACAATAAGAAAACAAACAAAATGTCTGTCAGATTTGAGAACTCAAACCAACCTTGATCCATGCTGGATTTGTGCAGCTTTGTTCTTTGACACAAAGTTTGTCATCTTCTCATGCAATCGTTCACTAGCCTGACAAGAAAATTATTGATCAAAGAAAGTATATTTATTTCTGAACAGAAATACAGTTAAGCCTTAGGCATACATCTGCTATGTGTGCATGGCGTAGTTCTAGCCAGATAGGGTCGTGATCCTCCAAAAGCACCTCCTTCTTCTCAGGTAGACCACCTATTTTGCTTGGAACCTAAGAAGAAAAGTTAATATATGTAGCACAAACACCAAACACATGACAAGAACTGAAAGTACATAGAACTCAGCTGAACTGCTTACTTCATGTACATATTTGTTTCCCTCCATATTTAGTAAATCATGGCACATAGCATCATATGTCCATTCATGGATAATAGGAGCAATCTGAGATTTCATATAGCATCCAGAGAAAAACAAAAAGGAAAAGGAGGTACCAGGTCAAACATTAGAAAGCACCCAACTGATAAATGCAAAAATACTAAGAATAAAAAGAATGAGAGGGGAAAAAAACCTGGTCAACAGATCTATCCAGAATAAGAAGTTCACATGTTTCTTGTTGAGGAAAATTTACAAGTGTGGCTTTATATTTCGTCAGACAATTCCAAACAGCAGCAGCTAGCTTTGTAGGAATTAAATCTCGAAATGTTGTCATTGTGTTGGGATCAAGGGATTTTGCAGCTCGGTAGCGCACAAAAGGGAACTCCTATTGAGAATCAACATGGTGCAAGTAAAGAACCTCAATGATGGTATGCAAATACTATCAAAAGCACAGAGTTTTTGGGTACATACCCTAAGTGAAGCAAAAACAGTGGCAATACGGGTTGCCATGACATTCAAACATGCATCACCTTTGCGGGTATTTTCTTCATCTCCAAAAAGTTCCTCTAAAGCCCTCTCGCTATCAGTAATGAAACCCTATCACAATTTAAAGGCAGTGCTCTAAAAGTTATGTAGTAATGAGTAGGTCAACTATGAACTGGTAAAATTTAAGCATAACTAGGTGGGAAATTGGAGACGGACTCTGCCATGGTAATCACCTCCACGTTTCATTTCTTCTTTTCAAATACATTTTACTTTTTAGATTACGACGAGTAGTAATGAATGATGGTACAGATCAGGTACTTAAATAAGATAAAATATCTAGAATTGCATGTAATGTTAGGAGTTCAACAATTCTACTCTCCTATTCCATACTCAGGTGTAGGAGTGATTTCTGGTCATTTCCAACTCAATGTTCATTGTGCCAACTAAAATAAACTAGAAAGTCAAGTAAGAAGAGAAATGGTGAGAAGCCTTTTAACTTTTAATATTAAAGGAACGTCAGAGAACACATAAACTACCTCGTAAGGATTTCTTTTATTAGTTGCATCAAAATTTTAGACCCACGAGAGGAAGAGAGCTTTTTTAGCACAAGATTTTTAATTGAAGATTTTACCCAACTGCCAAATTCTCCTGACATTATTATTAACATATATAAAAGGCAAATTCACGAGTTCTCGTGCTAATATCTACAGCAGAGTCCATAGAATGTGTTGTTCCCAATATCCTTGAGAACACTTTGGAGACATTTAGAAATCATGATCCTAGAAACTTAGCTTTCCCAAAGAGAATTAGAAGATTAATCATAGAGAGGCAAGCTTCAAATGTAGGTGACTTTGACGTAATAAAGGGATCCATGAAACAATGCTACAAAGAATTTCAGAATGCTCCCCCCCCCCCCACACACACACACAATAGCCCTTTAAAGAAAGGAACACATAGGCATATAGCTTTAGCCATCATGCATTAAGATTCTTGATAGGATTAGAAGAGCAACTATAGAGAATTGAGCTTCAAATGTAAATGACTTTGAGGTAACAAAGGGATCCATGAAAACCCATTTTGTCCATACAAATTTCGTAGTTAATCAAGTCTTCCATGATACAATAATACAGACTGAAACCAAACTTCAGTGTTTAAAAATTTCATAGTTAGTCCAGTCTTCCAAATACAAAAATTTGGAGCTTCTTTCCTCACCATACTCCCATATCTTACCCAATAACAAAATATTTGAAGAAAACTTTACATTAGCATCAAAGATAGAAAAAAAGAAGTGCCAGAATAATATAGTGTGTCCAATTGTATAATGTCTGTATCTTCACAATCCAAGGCTTATTAGAAACAATAATCCAAAAATTATCTTTCAATAATATTGTACATAAATTTAATTCCAGATAAGAACATTTGAAACAGTACAGGACATGAGAAAGAAAATCATTAGAAATTCACCAGTAGTCAACATTTAGGCAATGTAACATACCTGACTATCTATGGCGAAGTATTCCAAATTCATCTGCGAAATTTGCACCCAAATGAGAAATATTACACTTTTCAAATCTCTTGCAAAACAAAACAAGTGGCACGAGAGTTTAGAAAGCACTAAACTACAACCTCACTTAAGGAACCAATGCGTGATATAACACTTGCATCCCTTTTTATGTGTTTTACAAGTTCTGGAGATACAGGTGAACTGAAGAAAACAAATGCCCTAGAAATAAAACAAGAGAGACAGAAAGAGAGAGGTTAGAGAACCAAAAGCAAGCTACTCAATGATCTTGACTCTTGAGGAATTCAGTTTAAAGCTTATAAGCAGATTTGAAGAAGTAATGGGAAAAAATTCTAATAAAAAAATCCTTTACGTACTTCTTGTACAAAGGTGACTTTCCAGACATGTCAGACAGGAAGATGACAACACTGCAAATCAAAGAAGAAAAAATAAATGCAGATGAAGAATTATGTGAGCAAGTGAAACTAAAGACTAAGAAATTTGATTAGACAAAACCAACAGAGTAGCAAAGCCCGAAATTTCCTCAGGGATCTGGCAACAATAAACATGGGGGCCAAGTCACAAAAACCATATTTCTGGCAGATCCAGGCTAAAGATGGAAGAGTCAATATCTAGGCAATAGACAGAGCTATTTGAAACTAAAAATAGTATATCTGCACCCTGAATGTTGGTTTCCAGATCTATGTTTGCACATGCACTAGAAAATGCTAGTACAGTAGATCAAAAGTTTGTTCTACCAAATTGCACCGACCAAAACAACCTCAGCAGCATCAAACAAGTTATATTACATATGAGGCAAACTAAAAGAAGATTCAAAGTCATTACTTTTCTTTGGTTGGCTGGATGAAATAAATGGCATCCATTGTGGGAAGTGGCTGGCGACGCCTTTGTATGTCTTCCACTACTGCAGGAAAAATGTGTTAACAAATTCAGATCATCAACCACTTCAATTTAATATATTCAATGAGGAAAAGATATCATTTTGAACAAGTGCCCAGGATAGCCAAGGAAGTCCAGAACTGAAAACAAACCTATCTCTAGAAAAATTCAAAACAGAATTATTTCCAAAAGAAGACATTTGAGGCAATTGTGTAGCGAAAATCATCACTTCAATGAATAGACCTTTGATAATGTTTGCCATATATAATTATAGCAGTTGCCAATCCATCTAATTAAAGCATTCAGATATGTCAAAAGCAAAAGGAAGCATCTTCTTTATTGTTTTGTCTCCTTCACATGTTGGAATAGCTTTAAGATGAATAAGATGTAATTCTTTGAGAGACTGGCTGTCTAGTCTTACATGAAACTCCTTCCTCTGTAATATCTGCCATCTTGCATGAGTATGACATTATTTTAAGAGTTAACTTGTCCATGATCAGCACCTACACAAGTGGTAATCAAAGAACACAGTGATTAAGAAGAAAACTTTCAAATAAAATAAAATAAAATAAAGAAACACACACATGCTCCTGCGCTGTGGAAATATCAGACTTCAGCACATGATTTTATGAATGATTAACGAACTACCAAAACAATGCAGGAGAAAATTTGAAATTTTGCAAGAAAAATCTGCTATATCAACAAAGGTTGTTATAAAAAGAAAACCTAAATGCAAAAAGTTAAACGGTATATAGTTTGCCAACAATATTATTCACTAGCTATACATCAAGTTGAAAGATTCATCAAAGTTTAACACAAATATGAGCTAGAAAGCAGGAATGAGAAGATTACATCAACCACTCATGTCTCTATTACCTTCCAAGTTGATTTGGAGTCCCCTTTTTTTGCAGGTCGAAGCATTTCATATAACAATCCTGCAAAAGGAACAACTTACTCAAAAAGGACCAATACAAGTAGATAATTGGTGATAAATTAAAAAAAGTGATATTTAATGAATATGAAACTTGCACCGCAAGGAAGTAACTTATCAACAAATTGGGCAAAACACAATGATGTGCGAAAACATTTAAAAACATTGTTTTTGTTTTATTTTGCTTTAGACCTTACAATGCTTAAATATGTGGAACCAAAAGGATCCTTAAAGGCCAAAAATACCACCTATCAAACAGCTCAAAGAGCAGCAACACAAAATAGCAAGTCCAAGTGTCAGACCTTAAAAGATCTTGGTCTATCCATAGCCAACTAAAATGAAGTTTTAACCATCGCCCATGGAAAAATGTTAGGCCAAATCCATAAATCACTATGCCTCTCCTATACCATTTTGCAACCAAGCTACAAAAATAATGTATCAGAATGCACAATCAGAATTTTTATAATTATGAACATATAGGTCAAAGCCCCCATAGCTAGATGCCATTATGAAGCCACGCTCTAGTACAAAAGAGGAGCAACTAACACAAAACCTATAAATCCGTCACCACTTCAATTTCACTAACCTGAGCAACACTAGGCCAGAACCAAAACCTGATCAAAGCTCGGCTTATTTAAATAGGATACACGTGTTTACATAAGTTTTACCTTTAGCTTTTTTATTTTCTACTCAAAATCCTTGAAGAAAATACAGAAACCAAAAATGCTGTGCCTGTGTAATCCCATGAGTTTAAAATCTAATACTAAACCCCATATATCGGTATTCATTGTCTAACTAATTATATATCCTTTAGCCAAAAGAAGGTTGTTATGATTCTTATGACATAATTGGCTTCATTAACACAGGTGCTCTACCATAAAGAGATCAAAACCAATAAAATGACAACATAAGAATTTAGGCTTGCAAACACTTAGCTAGGGTTCTCATGTATCAGCATGCTGAAGAAGAGACCGAAGATAGGTCCAAACCTAGTAACTATTGTTCAAACCTGGCACTAGCAATCATAACTTACGTACGCAGCCCAGGCATGAATATCAGCCAAATTGGAGAAAACCAAAGTGATATATCACTATATAATATGTAGCAAAACCAAATGCCTTTGTGACATGTGTTATATCTAAATTGAAAATGAGTTTTAATCTATTCACAAGCAAACTTGTTCCATCCAACTTACCATTTTAAGTGAAAAAGTGTAGGCACTTGTGAGTGTAGTGAACTAGTTTAACTTCCTCAGTTAATTTCTCTTAATCTATTAGCGCTAGAATTCTTCACAAGCTTTATGCCTCAACTTTGGCAGTCCTAACCATAAAGTACTCAAGTGAACACATGTTTGTATTTATGGAGGAAAAAGTACAGTTCAATTAATTTCAGAGTTGAAGGCGTCTCATCTCCAAATATGTGAATAAATGGCCTTCAATTTCTACACAAACAAAAAGGACAGTAACACAATCTAACCCTATGACCTAATTGGACAGCATTATGTCAACCTTATATGAAGAGACGAATAACTGATCTTATCAAATCTACTTGTGCAAACTAAATTCTGAATCTCTAATCTACACCACTGGTCATAAGCAAACTGGTATCCAAAGGAAACCGATTTAAGATCAAAGGCAATAGTATATAGATGCCTTCAGATGAATATTTGAACTAAAAGAAATTTTATAAACCAAAGAATATAAAAAAAAAACCACCAAGAAATTCCTTTGAAACTTGCATTGCTTGTCTTGATTTCAAAAGAATTATCAAGATTTCTGGAACATACATTTTTTTC